>ML822861.1:61332-72057 GCA_009831015.1 Picea engelmannii
TAAAATTTCCCAACATTACATCCTATTTAGAATCCTAGAAGCCTACACTAACAACACAAATTTATAAAATCAAAACATCCCCACAAAATTTTTAAAATTGAAAACTGTATACCAAGCAACGTCCTCCCATGTTTTAACTTCTTCAAAGTGTTAATTTCCGCTTGAGTTTCTCCTTATTCTCAATGTTTATCTGGCAAGTCAAGATCATCACAATGACAAGGAAAACTATGAGGTCTTAATTTCCACGTGAGTTTCTCCTAATTCTCAATCATTATCTAGCAAGGCAAGATCAACACAATGACAAGGAAAACTATTTCATACTACTAATATCTCCAGTTGCCTATCATTTCTATTTTTGTTTAGTCAGGAGAAACAATAAATGCTTTCTCTTTGTATTCATCTAGAAAAAAAAAAAAAATGTTTTTAGAAAACAATGGACGAATTAGAAGAAATACATCTGATGTGGGATTTTCAACCAATTACAGAGTAAAGAAACATTAAGGTGAAGAAGAAATGTTTTAAAAAATAAATCAAAGAATTAAATACATGTGATGTGGGATTTTCAAGCAATTGCAGACTAAGAAACATTCAACAACAAGGTGAAACATGAGATGAAGCAAAAATGCACATTTTAGAGATTGAAATTATGGCAATACACCAATTTCGTTGACGTATGTGCATTCCTTATATTTAGAGCCCTGAAACGAAAATGCCATTCGAAAAGTTTGTTTGATATACATAAGAGATGAACAAATATTACTTGTTTGAAGCTATGAATCGAATAAAATGTATTGGCTCACCTTAGCTACAACCAGGTGTGGTTCCCATGTTTGTCTTCCATATATGATGTAGCCAGAAGTGGACTTTAGCCTTGCAAACTGTTTCAACCCTCTGCAAAGAAGTCAGTTTCATCCATGCAATCATTTCAACCCTCTGCAAAGAAGATTCCCTACATTTTGGTGGCACATCAAAGGAAAAGTTGATGTTAAACGATTTATGTAACCAGCAGATTTCTCAGCTGTACAAAAATGGCAGACAACAAGGGAAATACAACCCTCGGGTGCTAATATTAACCTCCACCATAACGAATTCGATCTCTCAAGCAGTCACAAAACAGTCACAAAAGATCAGGCAGCCAAAATCGGACGTCGAAAACGAATGCTCATATAAGCACACAATCTAATCAACATCGGACGCCGAAAATGAATGCTCAATCGACCAGTAGTCACAAAAGATCATCCAGTCACATAAGCGCAAACTCTAATCAACAGACCATCTCACGGCAGTCCCAAAAGCTAAAGCTTCTAAGTTCGTTACAAACGCACAAAAGCTCAAGCAGTCACAAAAGCTAAAGCTTAAGCCATTACGAAAGCACAAAAGCAAGCTAAAGCTTAAGCCGTTACGAAAGCACAAAAGCTTGGGCAGTCACAAAGCATACAATCTAATAAATAGACCGTCTCAGGCAGTCACAAAAGCTTAAACTGAGGCCGTTACAAAAGCACAAGCAGTCATTAAGGCACAAAATCTAATCAGCAGACCATCCAGAAAGCCCGTTTTCTGGTAAGAACACTCAAAAGCATAAAATCCCAACGAATCCACGTGTTTTGAGTCATCACAAAGCCACGTGTTTTGAGGCATCCACAAGTACATCACACGTACATGTTTTGGGTGGCATAGGGGTTTTGGTTGATTAAGATTTCATCATCCTTCCTTCACCAATGGGGATATGTAATGATGTGAGCAATTAGATGTTCATGACCCCTCGTGATTAGTTTTGATTGAAAATTTTACATATAAATTAATGAAACGACTGATGCAATTATGTTATAAATTTTTATGTATGAATTTCAATTCAAATATTAGAAAAAGTAATTAATCACATAATCAATAACTATATAACTATAGTATATAATTTAGTATCTTATGTAATTTTTCAAATTAAATCAATAAATATAGTATATAGTAATATATAATTATAGTATATATTCACAAGTTAAAGGAGAAGCTGACAAGCTCGGCTCTGCAAATAGGGTTTAAGGCTTCACCCACCCCTCACGAACTGGGCCACCACGACGACTGCCCCACGGAGGCTCATGTCTCGCAGAGAGGGGGCACCGACTGGCGTCTCCTACAGCCAAATCACGGCAAATGAAAACCTTGCAGCAGGAGGGAAAAGGCCGACCTTTGAGCCGCCTCTAGACATGCACTCGAAGCTTCTAGTGGAAGGAACCTTCAAGGATCGGGAGATGGATATCGATCTAGTTAAAGAAACTGCCCCTGCAAATGCCTCAGTTCCTTGGATGCCGGGTAAATGCATTCCACAGGCACCACAGGCTCCAAAATATGTCATAAGATCACCGCGCATAGAAGAGCAGAAGCAATATATGCGAGACTATGCCCTGGCGGGAAAATTTCTAGGGCTCTGGCCCTCTGAGCGTGATCTAGTCAAATGGATACAGCACTGGTGGAAACCAAAAGGTCACTACGATTTGCAACTGGGTTCCAAAGGGTTCTTCACAATCATCCTCCACAACCTTGAGGATCGCAATCGCATCTTTGACTAGGGGCCATATTTCTACAACTCGACTAGACTCTTCTTAAGATTCTGGACAAAAAAGTTCAGCCCTGAGAAGGAAGACTTTGCCCATGCGCCGGTATGGATTAGACTGTACTCTCTTCCCCAGGAATTCTAGCTGGAAGAGGTCCTGGCCAGCATTGGCAATACCATTGGCATTTATGTTAAGTCCTCTGAAGCCACCAAGCAACAGCGCTATACCTCCTACGCGCGAATCTGTGTGTATCTGAAAATAGCTAAGCTGCTCCCAGGATCCATCACACTGGAATATCATGACGAGGACTGGTCTCAGACCATCGACTACGAACACATTCCATTCCGATGCAGGAAATGCCACGAACATGGTCATCTCTTCAGAGAATGCCCTCTCAATTCGGCTCACAAAGAAGGGAACCCAGAAAGCAGCAAAGACAAGGAAGGCTTCGTACAACCAGCAGGGAAAAGACGGCAAGGAGGAAGAAAACAACTGGCTCAGGTAAGTAAAGATCCCTCAACCAGCAATAAGTTTGCAATTTTACAAGATCAACCAGAAAACCCCACAACCGCTGTAAACCCAAATGTACCACCCCCGGACAATGGACCCCAGCCAGTTAGCGAAAGTACTGAACGACTCCCACAGAGTAAGGAACCGGATCTCCCTCCCCTATACTTGGCACGGGATCTGCAAGACTTGCAGAAAATAGAAGATGGGGAGGAAGAAATGGAGATGGAGGAGCAAGACCTAGCCGGGGTAGATCTGGAGCACCTTGAGCACGCCTATAGGTAGAAAAAACTTTACAGTATACCTAGGGATCAACTGCGGAAGGTGCATAAAGTATTTCTCAACTCTTCAGCTGGGTCCTCAGCTCGAGCTAGCAAAGCCTTGGGAATCCAGGGTAGTCAGACAAAGAACCCAAATAAAGCTCAGAAAGACGAAAAGAAAAGGGGGAGGAAATCCACTAACAAGCTCATACAAGAAATAGGAAACTTTACGGTGAACTCAGGGAAAATACACCTGATCTCGGATAGCTTCCCTCCTCTCCCCACCCCTCAGTCATCATGAAGATCATATCGTGGAATATCAGAGGCCTCAACGGACGTAGCAAGAAAAAAATGCTACGAGAACTGATCTTAGTGGAAACACCAGACATTATACTATTGCAAGAAACAAAATGTACCTCAGAAGACATTGACAGGCTACTTCCCCACTGCTGGAGGCAAGGGGGAGAAGCCTCAATCGACGCCACAGGAATGGCCGGAGGATTGACTATCCTCTAGAACACCAACGTCGTGCTAATGGAAAACTTCCTCACAACCAAATGGTCCATCACAGCAGATTATAGGCTCATCGACTCAAACAAGCCCGGACATCTGACCAATGTCTATGGCCTGGCCAATCTGAGGGATAAGCAGGCCTTCCTCAAAAGCCTGAGTTACTTATCCAGCCTTACATATTATAATAGATGGATTGTTGGGGGTGATTTCAATATCATCTGCAGCCTGGAGGAAAAAAAAGGAGGATCAAGACGACTAGATCGAGACTCCACCGACTTCAATAGCCTAATAGACGATCTTCACCTCATTGACTTGGAGGCCAACAATGGTATTCACACTTGGACAAACACAAGGAAAGGAATACATCAAATCGCTTGCAAACTAGACCGTTTCCTCATCTCAGAATCACTCATGATGGATGGCACGACAATGGAATCTACTATCATGAACCTCTCTTGTTTAGATCACTGGCCCATACAATTATGGTTGGATGTCCCAGCCACACCTGGTAAGAAACCCTTCAGGTTTGAACAGTTCTGGCTAGACCACCTTGATTTCCGAGTAAATATCCAAGATTGGTGGCGGGAGGCAGCGATCCCTCGCGGTTCCAAAATGTATAAATTCCAGCAAAAGTTAAAGAATCTTAAACAAACTCTCAAACTTTGGAACAAGCATACCTTTGGCAACATATTTGAATCCCAAAAACAGTTGTCAGAACAAATGGGTGAAATTCATCATCAGATCAGAGTGCAAGGGCTAACGGATGAGCTAAAAGCCCAGGAAATAGAAGTAAATCAACAGATTGAAGCTAGGAAAATATAGGAAGAGATCTTATGGAAACATAAGTCGTGTATCCAGTGGCTCAAGGAAGGGGAACGCAACACCAAATTCTTTCACAGACCTGTTATCCAAAGGCGGCACTCTAATAAGATCATGCATCTCATCTCGGATGAAGGGGAAACCATTCACTCCCATGTTGATATGGAAACAACCCTGATCGAGTATTTTCAAAACCTCCTTACAGAGCCCATCTCGGATAGACATGAAGCAATCAATAAGGTTATGCGGCATGTGCCCTCCCTCGTTACCCAAGAGAAAAATGCAGCCCTCTTCTGGCCCTTCACAATCGAGGAAGTAGATCAAGCGCTTCAGGATACCCCTAAATGCAAGGCTCTTGGTCCGGATGGCTTCACCAGCGAATTTTTCCACTATTGCTGGCCGATGATCAGGAAAGAGGTCTGGGAAATTTTGGAAGACTCTCGAGCCATTGGACAGGTCCTCCAGGCTCTCAATGCCACTTTCCTCACCTTAGTTCCCAAAGAGGGGTAGGCTTATCGGCCCAAGCAGTACAGGCCTATAGCTCTTTGCAACGTCATCTACAAACTCCTCACAAAGGTGATATCCCGGAGACTCAAGACTATCTTACCGACAATCATATCCCCAGAGCAATTCGGGTACGTTGAGGGCAGACAAATCCTGGATAGCGTCATCCTAGCTCATGAAGTAATTCACTCCCTGCAAAAGACCAAAACACCAGGTATGCTCCTCAAATTAGACCTCTCTAAAGCCTTTGATAAGATAAGCTGGGAGTATATGCGGGCAATGCTTCTAGCTTTTGGTTTTGATCAGAACTAGGTAACTTGGATTTTGAATCTAACCTCCTCGGCTTTCTTCTCTCTTCTCATCAATGGTGTCCCCTCACGACCCTTCTCCCCTTCAAGAGGGATTAGACAGGGAGACCCCCTCTCCCCTTTCCTCTTCATTATCCTGGCCGAAGGCCTCAACCGCTCCTTCCATGCAGCTTTAGAAAACAACCTTCTGATAGGTTTACCCTTGCACAACATCTCACCCCCTATCTCGCATAGCCAATTTGTTGATGACACCCTCTTAATGGGCATCCCTACTGTCCGTGAAGCCAACTCTATCCAGGAGATCCTCCAAACCTTCTCTGATGCCTCAGGCCTGGACTGCAACAAGGATAAATCCCAAATATTTTTTTTCAATACGCCCCCTCAGATCCAGCGCCACTTTTCGGATCTCCTTGGTTTCAACAAAATCTCCCTTCCATCCAAATACCTTGGCATTCCCTTGATTGACAATGCCCTCCGAAATTCCTCCTGGGAACATCTTTTATCTTCCTTCTCTAAAAGGCTCTCATCCTGGACCTTTAGAGCCTTAAACCTTCCCAACCGCCTCACTCTCCTCCAAGCCATTCTTCAGGCCCTCCCAATCTATTCTTTTTCCACGCTGGGTGCCCCAATGTTCGTCCTCACAACCATCAAAAGCTTACAAAGAAACTTCATTTTCCAAGGCCTCAACAAAGGGAAGATAATAGCACTAGTCAGCTGGGATAAACTCTATCAGCCCAAAGAACAAGGAGGACTGGGATTAAGGGATCCCTCTATAATGAACAAGATTCTCAGTGCCAAAATTTGGTGGCGCTGGCTAAAGAATCCCAAGGATCTTTGGGCCAGACTCTAGAGGAAGAAATACGCTCCAAATATGGCAGAGAAGAACTTAATCCGATGGAATGGGGACAACCCGGGCTCTTTAATTTGGACAGCGGCCAAGCAGAATAGACAACTGGTGACTCGACATGCCTTCTGGGAGATAGGTAATGGGGAAACGAATCTTTTCTGGAAAGACTCCTGGCAACAATGGCCAGCTCTGGATGCTGAAGAATGGGCCCGCGAGATCTGTACCCAAGCCACACAGGTAGGCCTGACAAGAGTAGCTGACTACTGGCAGGACAATCCCGTGGAGGACACCTGTCATTGTTGGCATTTGGATAGGGAACGCATTAACTTGGAGGCGCATGTAGACTTGGCACCTTTGCAAGAAGAGCTAGCTAAATGGAAAATTCCCAAAATTGCAGCAGAAGATAATCTTCGGTGGGCATACAGGCCACAGGGATCTTTCAGCACGCGGGAAGCCTACCAAATCAAAAATCAATCAGACCCCCTCCCTGCTTCGAAAGTTTGGAATAAAATTTGGAGTCTTAAACACTGGCCGAAAATCACTCTATTCCTATGGTTGGTCTCCCATTCCAGCATTCTCACATGGGACAACCTCTCGAAAAGAGGTTTTGTGGGACCCTCTTTATGTATACTTTGTGGAGAAGCAGAGGAAACCATGAACCATCTCCTCAACTCTTGCCCTTACACAGCTCAAATTTGGGATCAAGCAGCGCTCATCATGCATACCTCGGACCGCCGCTGAGATAGCATCCTAGAAACCATTACGAACTGGAGGGACCAGGCTTTCCACTCTCCCCTCCTTAATCGTATATGTCAACTTCTACTCGGCTTCATCCTTCGACAAACTTGGAAAGAAAGGAACATAAGACTCTTCATAAGTATCTCCCTCCCATGGAAACAGTGTTGGCGCCAGTGCCAACGCAACATCCTAGAAACTCTCCACCTACGGAACTGGTCCAACACAGACTTAACCTGCCCTCCTTCTGAACTCCCCATCCTCCATCATTGGACACCACTCCCTTCTCTTCAGGCTCTCCCCTCCCCCTCTCTCACCATCCCCTATAGAAGCCCCTCCTTTTGGTCTCCTCCCTCGGAGGATTTCGTAAAGCTCAATTTTGACGGAGCCTCTAAGGGCAATCCAGGGGCTGCCGACTATGGAGTAGTCTTCCGCAACCATCATGGGCACATTCTAGTCATAGGCACCGGCTCCCTCGGGCACTCTATGAACAACATAACAGAATTTTGGGGTCTTATCAAAGGACTGCAATTGGCCGTCAAAAACAATTTCACCAAGGTAATCGTCGAGGGGGACTCCCAAGTCATCATCAACCTACTGTGCAAAATCTTAAATGGAGGAAATATGGACAGAATTTCGCCTAGCTGGAGACTCTCACACGGCCTACAGATCATCACAGATATAATGCATCCAAATCAGGCTATCATTCCCGCACACATCAGGAGGACAACTAATCAAGTTGCGGATGAACTGGCTAATCTGGGAACCAACTGGAGTGGACAAGAACTCCAATGCAATTCAGCCCAGGATCATGATCACCTTATACTCCATTAGTGTATCCACAAAGCTGAAATGGTGGATGTCTCCCCGGATGTGGTGTTAGGGTGGAAAACATGGCATACGACGGGGACATGCACCAGCCACCAATGCATAGAGCCATGTGATGAGCTCGTGCCACAACTCGTCACCCTCCTCCACGATTAAATATCCATTATTGTGATTAGAAGGGGCATTTATGAAGTCTCCCTCTCCATATTCACGTCGTCGTTTGTCTTGGTTAGCGATGGTTGTCACTTGTCTCCACTTCCATTCCGAAGGGCTCCTCCCCTTGCAGCCATGGCCTAATCCTACTCGAATTCTCTAGTTCTATGCTGCCCATGCTCACCCCCAGATCATACACCTCCACCTGCTACACCTAATCTCCTCGGCCAGTCACAGCTATTGCCTTATGCCGCATCCCAGGGGAAGGCCATGGAGGGGCTCTCCCTGGAAGCCTCGTCGGCCCTCGGTCTCTCCTCCCGACTCACCTTCCATTTTCTCCTCCCCCCCGCTCCAGTCCGAGCATTCCTTGGCTTCCTCTCACGATCAACCGAACTTGTAATTTGGTTGTCTGGAAATAATCCCCTGGATGTCGAGCTCTTTCCCATGTCTCTTTCTCAATCCTCTTGTGGATTTCACTGCCCCCACACCAGTCCCTGACCCTCTGAGAAACTCAGGAGGTGTGCCTCCTTCTCATGGTAGGCCTGGGGGTGTTGGTTACCAATTCATTGATTCCTTCAACAACGACCAGTTCAGAGACAGCCTAGCTATCCTACACGGCCTGGTCTTTGAGCTCCGCCAGGGGGTGGAGGATCTCCAGTTTTGCCTACAAGCAATAGATGAGAAGGTGGAGGTCTTTCTTAAGACTCTCTCCTCCATGCACGAAGCTCTCTCCTTGAACTCGACAGAAGCGACCCCCATGGAGGAACCCAATGCAGATCCAGATGAAGGACATGACAAGGTGCAGTGCTCAGCAATGATGGCATGGGAGCAGGATGCGCGAGAGAGAAGTGTTGCAGAGATGGACTCGACAAGGAAACCATTGCAAAATGCTACCACAGAGGCTGATGGAATCATGGGCGACGTGCAAGTCGACCGGCAATGGGCAGATCAGGTGACGGTTGTTGAGGAGGAGCCCTGGACAGAGCACCTCCATGGCACGTGGTCGGGCTATCTACCAGGTGTCTAAGTCTATAGTGTTTCTCAAGGTCTTGTCAGCCTTTTTGTTAGTTTCAGCTGATAAACAGTTTGTCTAAGACCACTTTTCTTAGCTTCTCATACTATTTATGCTGGACTCCTATGCTGGCTGGACTGGTTTACCCTCTGTTGGGGCAGTCCAGTAACATTAGTATGGCTATCACTGTATTTTGCAACTTTACTTCAGTTCTGGAAGGTTTTTAATATATGCTACTTCTTACTTAAAAATATATATATATATATATAATTATAGTATATAATTTAGTATCTTATCTAATCTTTCAAATCAATAAATATAGTAATATTGTAATCACTGATCCATTTAAGATTAATGTAAGATATATTTTGATTTTGATTTTCTATTTGAAAAGATAAATAAGGTAGTTTTATTTAGGATATTGGAAATAATGTTAAATTTAACATGGAGAGATTTCTTTGAAAATATCATCATAACAGATGGATATTTCCACATTATTGCCTCATTACTTGTCATTTGGTGTACTCCTACTTGCATTCATGTAATTTACAGTCTCTTCCTCCAATACCAACTCTCTGAAATGCATTCTATTTCCAGGGTCATTCAACCATACTCCTTGGAGTCAATAGCATGATTTAATTGCAAGTTTGTTACTAAATTTCCTGATCTACAAACATGCGAAAATTGAACTTTGTTGAATGATTGGATAGTTGATCTACACCAAAGGATCATGCTCTCAATGTTTCATTCCTATCTAATGTTTTTTTTTGGTCATGTTTATGAGGATTTCTTAGTGACCATCTAGAATTAATCCTTAGATTCCCAAATGTTTATCAACTAATTCAATACATTTAATACCTTTCATATCTTATATTATTTTATTTCCTCCCTGATATAGGAATACAAAATAAGTAGGTTTGGTGAACCATGCATAGTCTCTCAGCATATACCCTACACTTCGAAGTCCTAGATTACCTCTAGATTCCCCATCAATGTTCAATTTCAGCCACCATTCCTCAAGGTGTTCCCACAATTTCTTAATGGGATCCTGCTTTGAACCCTGAAGGTTGAGTATTTTTAAAGTAGAGTTTTCACATTAGTTGTAGTTCACCTTTGGAAAACATTGACAGGTCTCTCTGATTTCCCTTTGAGCTCTTAACCATATGTTATGAAGTGAGGAATTCATCTTTGAATATTCTTGGGTTTCTTTCCTTCCACGACGAGCACATGATAAATCCTAGCTTATAGTTTACCTTCCAAATATTTTTCAACAGTAGAGGTTTCCACCATGATTAACCTCAGGATGATAGTAATAATCTATTAGAAGAAGATGATAGTCCTTTTTTATTGACATAACCCTTTTTTGTGGTTGTAGGTGAATGACGTCATTGCCTTTTTGGATTATACATCTTAAAATCACTATAGGTATCCATCTAGAATTGGATTTCAAACAACAACATCTTCTAATAGAATTGGGACTGAAAATCTATACGCACATGCATTTTTTCAAACAATAAAAAATTTGAATCTTTTTAAACTTTTTTTTTTATATAATATTTAGTTATCTCAATTGTTATAAACTAATTAGATTGTATTTTAAATATAATATAATATTTTTTTAATAATATATCATTTTATATTTTATAATTATTATATTTGTATCTTATGTATTATTATAATAATTTTATTT
>ML822861.1:115267-127616 GCA_009831015.1 Picea engelmannii
TGTCTTTATTATTCTCTTAACTAACTTTTGATGATGATATACTCTAGTATGAAAATGGGATGATGATAGTTTATTGTTTAGAGAATTAATTGGTTTACCTACTTTACCTTAAAATAAAGTGAATGTTATTTTTTTGGAGAAATCACTCTGAGCCGAGGGTTTAGGGTTTCGCAGCCGCTCTGAGCCACGTTGTCACAACAGCTGCCCCGCTGGGGCTCATGTCTCGCAAGGAGGGGGGGTCGACGGGTGCCTCCTATAGCCAAGCCACGGCGAATGGAAATGTTGCAGAGGGAACGAAACGACCGACATTCGAGCCGCCACCATCTCTGCGCTCGAAACTATTGGAGGAAGGAGAATTCAAGGATTGAGAGACAGACATCGATCCAGAGAAAGAAACTATCCCATCCACTGCGTCAACTCCATGGATGCCAGGTAAATGTATTCCATAGGTTCCATAGGCCCCAAAATACGTTATCAGCTCACCACGCATAGAAGAGAAAAAGCAATATATGAGAGACTATGCCCTGGTGGGAAAATTCCTAGGGCTCTAGCCTTCTGAGCACGATCTGATCAAATGGATACAATATTGATGGAAGACAAAAGGTCACTATGAGCTACAACTGGGATCTAAGGGGTTTTTCACAATCATCCTCCATAACCTTGAGGATCGCAACCGCATCTTTGATGGGGGGTCGTACTTCTACAATGCGACAGGTCTCTTCTTACGATTCTGGACAGAGAAGTTCAACCCTGAAAAGGAGGACTTTGCTCATGCACCTGTATGGATCAGATTATACTCTCTCCCCCAGGAATTCTGTCTAGAGAAGGTCCTGGCTGGCATAGGCAACACCATCGGCATCTATGTTAAGTCTTTTGAAGCCACCAAGCATAGGAGCTATACCTCTTATGCGCTAATCTGTCTGTACCTAAACATAGCCAAACCACTCCCATGATCCATCATACTAGAATATCATGACGAGGACTGGACCCAAACCATTGACTACGAACACATTCCATTTCGATGCCATAAATGCCACGAACACGACCATCTTTTTAGAGAGTGCCCTCTCAATAATGTTCACAAAGAAGGGAACCCAGAAAGAGGCAAAGACAAGGAGGGTTTCACTCAACCCGCAGGGAAAAGAAGAGAAGGAGGAAGAAAGCAACCAGCCCAAGTAAGTAAAGATCCCTCAACCAGTAATAAATTTTCAATTTTACAAGATCAACCAGAAAACCCCGCAACCCATATACACACCAATGAACCACTTCCGGATACTGGCCCCCAAGCTGCCAGACAAGGGGAGGAACGATCCCCACAGGGTAAGGAGTCAGATCTCACCACCCTAAACAGGGCTCAGGTTTAGCAAGACTTTCTGGAGACAGAGGATGGGGATGCAGAAATGGAGCTGGAGGAGCAAGATTTGGCCGGGGTGGATTTGGTGCACCTCGAGCATGCCTACAGGTAGAAAAAACTATACACCATACCTAGGGATCAACTACGGAAGGTGCACAAGGTCTTTCTCAACTCCTCAGCTGGGTCCTCAGCATGAGCTAGCAAAGGTCTGGGAATACAGGGCAGTTAGTCAAAAAACCCAAGTAAATCTCAGAAAGACGAAAAGAAAAGAGGGAGGAAATCCACCAATAAGCTTATACAAGAAATAGGCCACTTCATGCTAAACTCAGGGAAAATCCACCTGATTTCAAACAACTTCCCTCCTCTCCCCACTCCCCCATCATCATGAAGATCATCTAATGGAATATTAGAGGCCTCAATGGACATAGCAAGCAAAAATTGCTACGGGATCTGATTTTGGCGGAAAAACCTGATATAGTACTTTTGCAGGAAACAAAATGCACCTCAGAAGATGTCGACAAGCTACTTCCCTATTGTTGGAAGCAAGGGGAAGTAGTCTCAACAGCAGCCACAAGCACATCTAGAGGATTGGATATCCTCTGGAACACCAACTCAGTGTTGCTAGAAAACTTTATCGCCACCAGATGGTCCATTACGACAGATTATAGGCTTATTGGCTCAAACAAGCCGATACACTTGACCAATGTCTACGGCCCAGGCAGCCCAAGGGAGAAGCAGGCTTTCCTAAGGAATCTGAACTACTTATCCAATCTAATGCAACATAATAGATGGATTATAGGAGGAGATTTCAATATCATTTGTAGCCTGGAGGAAAGAAAAGGAGGATCAAGACGACTGGATCGAGATTCCAATGACTTCAACAGCCTCATAGACAACCTTCACCTTATCGATTTGGAGACCATCAATGGCATTCACACTTGGACAAATAGAAGAACCGGAATACATCAAATCACGTGCAAACTAGACCGTTTCCTCATCTCTGACTCCCTTATGTTGGAAGGCACAGCTCTGATAGCTACCATCCTGAATTTCTCTGGTTTGGATCATTGGCCTATACAGCTATGGTTGGATGTGCCAGCCACACCTAGAAAGGAACCCTTCAGGTTTGAACAGTTCTGGCTTGACCATCCAGATTTCTAGGCAAAAATCCAGGACTGGTGGAGGGAGGCAGAGGTCTCTCAAGGTTCCAAAATGTACATATTTCAGCAGAAGTTAAAAAATCTCAAACAACTTCTCAAGATTTGGAATAAGAAAACCTTTGGCAACATATTTGATTCCCAGAGGCAGCTGTCAGAATGAATGGGTGAGATTCAAAACTAGATCAGAACACAGGGGCTAACGAATGAGCTAAAAGCCTAGGAAGAAAAAGTAAATCAACAGCTAGAAGCCAGGAAAAGACAAGAAGAGATTCTTTGGAAAAAGAAATCGTGCATCCAATGGCTCAAGGAGGTGGAACGCAATACAAAATTCTTTCACAGGACTGTCATCCACAGAAGGCACTCTAATAAGATTACGTGTCTCATCTCGGTAGCCAGGGAGACCATTCACTCCCACGAAGACATGGAGTCCACCTTGATTGACTACTATCAAGATCTCCTCACGGAACCTCTCCCAGATAGACATGAAGCCATTACTAAGGTCATGCAACATGTGCCCTCCCTCGTTACCCAGGAGCAAATATCAGCCCTGCTCCAACCCATTACAATCAAGGAAGTGGATCAAGCGCTTCAGGACACCCCCAAATGCAAGGCTCCTGGACCCGATGGCTTCACCAACGATTTTTTCCACCATTGTTAGAAGATGATCAGTGTAGAGGTTTGGGAAATTCTTGAAGACTCCAGAGCCACTAGGCAAGTCCTCCAGGCTCTTAATGCGACTTTCCTCACCTTAATACCCAAAGAGGGGTAGGCACACCACCCCAAGCAGTTCTGACCCATAGCTCTTTGCAATGTCATCTACAAACTCCTAACAAAAGTGATTGCTAGGAGACTCAAGCCTATATTACCGAAAATTATATCCCCTGAGCAATCAGGCTATGTTGAAGGTAGACAAATCATGGATATCCTAATCCTAGCACATGAAGTGATCCACTCTCTGCAGAAGACCAAAACACCAAGTATGCTCCTCAAATTAGATCTCTCTAAAGCCTTTGACAAGATAAGTTGGGAATATATGCGTGCAATGCTCCTAGCTTTTGGTTTTGATCAACGCTGGGTGACTTGGATTCTGAATCTAACTTCCTCGTCTTTCTTCTCCATTCTTATCAACGGTGTCCCCTCTCGACCCTTCTCCCCTTCAAGAGGAATTAGAGAAGGAGATCCTCTTTCCCCTTTCCTCTTCATCATTATGGCTGAAGGTCTTGGTCGTTCCATCCATGCAGCTGTTGAAAGCAACCTTTTGACAGGCTTACCCTTCCATGGGATTTCCCCTCCTATCTCACACAGTCAATTTGTGGATGACACACTTTTAATGGGCACCCCAACTTTCCGCGAAGCCAACTCTCTTTTAGAAATCCTCCAAACCTTCTTAGACGCCTTGGGGCTAGACTGCAACAAGGTTAAGTCTCAAATTTTTTTCTTCAACACACCACCTCTGATTCAGCTACATATCTCTGATATCCTAGGTTTCAACAGAAGCTCCCTTCCATCCAAATACCTTGGCATTCCCCTGATTGACAATGCCCTCCAGAACTCCTCTTGGGAACATCTATTATCCTCCTTTACCAAGAGGCTTTCCTCCTGGACCTACCGATTTCTAAATCTTCCCAGTCGTCTCATTCTTCTCTGAGATGTCCTTCAAGTCCTTCCTGTCTACACCTTCTCTGCACTGGCTACCCCAAGATTTGTTCTCACAACCATTAAAAACTTACAACGAAACTTCTTCTGGCAAGGCCTCAACTTAGGGAAGAAAATAGCGCTAGTCAGCTGGGACAAACTTTGTCGACCCAAAGAGCAAGGTGGCTTTTGATTATGGGACCCCCTCATGATGAACAAAGTTCTAAGTGCCAAAATTTGGTGGTGGTGGGTCAAAAACCCCAAGGACCTCTGGGCCAGACTTTGTAGGAAGAAATATGTGCCAAATGTGGCAGAAAAAAACCTAATTCGATGGAATGGGGACAACCCAGGATCCTTAATCTGGACAGCGGCTAGGCAGAATAGACAACTAGTTACTCGACATGCCTTCTGGGAAATCAGAAATGGGGAAACAACTCTCTTCTGGAAACACTCCTGGCAACAATGGAGAGGGACATCTGTACCCAAGCTACACTCATGCGCCTGACAAGAGTAGCTGACTATTGGTAGGACAATCCCCCAGAAGACACCTGGCGGTGCTAGCACCTGGACAGGGAACGCACTAATCTGGAAGCACATGTGGACCTGGCACCCTAGCAAGAGGAAATGACCAAACAGAAGATTCCCAAAATCGTAGGAGAGGATATCCTTCATTGGGGATACTGGCCAAGGGGCACCTACAGTACACAGAAAGCATATCAAATCATAACTCAGGTAGACCCTCTCCCTACAAGGAAAGTTTGGCACAAAATCTGGAATCTTAAACACTGGCCAAAAATCACCCTCTTTCTCTGGCTTGTCTCCCACTCAAGCATACTAACTTGGGATAACCTCTCTAAAAGGGGTTTTGTTGGGCCCTGTATTTGCATTCTTTGTGGAGAGGCAGACAAAACCATGAATCATCTCCTTAACTCTTTCCCTTACACGGCTCAACTCTGGGATCAATTGGCACTCATCATGCACCCTTCGGATCGCCAGAGAGATAGTATCATTGACACCATCACAGACTGGAGGGACCAGGCTTTCCACTCTCCCCTCCTCAATCGTATTTGGAAATTACTGGTAGGCTTCATCCTTTGGAAAACCTGGAAAGAAAGGAATATAAGGCTCTTCAAAAATGTCTCTCTCCCCTGGCAACATTCCTGGAATCAATGCCGTTGCAACATCATGGAAACTCTCAATCTTCAGTAGTGGACCGACGAAAAATTGCTCAGCAATCCTTCTGAACTCCCAATCCTCCAGCATTGGCAGCCTCTTCCCTCTCTTCATTCTCTACCCCCCTCTTATTCTTCCACCCCACTAAGAAGCCCCTCCTTTTGGTCTCCCTGCCCAGCAGATTTCATTAAACTCAACTTTGACAGAGCCTCTAAAGGAAATCCAGGCGCAGCAGGATATGGAGTAGTCTTCAGCAACCATCAAGGGCACATCATCCTCATAAGCGCAGTAAACCTTGGTCATTCCAGGAACAATGCAACAGAACTCTGGGGACTCATCCGGGGATTGCAATTAGCCATTGATCACAATTTCACCAAGCTAATAGTCGAGGGGGACTCTCAGGTCATCATCAATCTGCTCCGCAAAATTCTAAATGGATAAAACCCAGATAGAATGTCGCCTAGTTGGAGACTCTCACATGGGCTACAGATTCTCACAGACCTAATGAAACCAAATCAGGCAGTCACACCTACTCATGTCAGGAGGAAGGCGAATCAAGTCGCATATGAGCTAGCAAATATGGGGACTACTTGGAATGGCCTAGAACTTCTCTGCAACTCGGCTCTGAATTCTGATCAACCCATTCTCTGGCATTGTATCCGCAAAGCTGGAACAATGGACACACCCCCGCCTGGGGTACCAGTGAGTTACACCTGGTGCGAGGTGGAGGAGAGGAATGGCCAGCAAGGCACGGAGCCATGTGACAGGCTCGTGCCATCGCCCGCCACCCTGAACCAACATTAAATTTCCATTAACATGGAGCGAATGATAATTAAGCAGCTTCCCTCTCCGCTCAAGATTCATTTCTTGGTTGGGTTATCTGTGTATGCCTTCTGTCTCTACGCGTGCTGTGACTCGCATCCCCCTCTGCGGCCCTCGCCTGAGCTAACCCAGAATTTCATGCTAATTGCAACCCTGGTTCAGCTCCAGGCTTTCTACCATTTCCTGCTGCACCTGGCGCCCTCTATTCGTTACAAGACGAGCCTCATGCCACAAGCCTCTACCATTTCCTGCTACACCTAGTTCTCCATGGAAACCTCGTCGACCCTCTGCTTCGCCCCCTGATTCGCCTTCCTCTTGTTCCTCTCCTTCCCTTCAGCCTGAGCCAATTCTTCCTCCCCCCCACACTCCATCCATTTCGCAATTTGATAGCCTAGCTATTGTCCCCAGTATGTCATGTTCCTCCTCGCGCCACCTTCTTGACCCCCCAATGGTCGGGCTTCCTCCTGCACCAATTCCTAGCTCTGTTGGGAAGACTGTGGGAGAGCCACCCCCTTGGGAGCCTCAGAACACCGAGAACCAGTCCCCGAACTCTTTCCTTGACACTCAGCTATGAGAAAGCCTTGCATTACTCTTCGGTTTGGTCTTTGAACTCCGTCAAGGGGTGGATGACCTTCAATTCTGTCTGCAAGCCACAAATGGAAAGGTAGCAGTCCTTCTCTAGCTCCTTTCCTCCCTTCAAGAGGCTTTCCCCTCGGATCTTGCAGGTGCGGTTTCAACAGGAAATGAAAAGGGGCAAACCAAGAACGGGGACATGGTCGTGGTGGTGGACACCGCACGCTGCCTGCTGCAGGATACCTCGCCAGTTGTCGACAAAACCAAGGGAAGCAGGGACGCTGGAAAGCAGTGCGCTGATCAAGTGACATACGTCAAGGAGCAGTCGTGGTCGAAGGCTGTCCACGTCACCTGGCTAGATTATTTGCCAAATGTCTAAGGTCTTATGGGCACTTCAAGTTTCAATAGTTTCTCTATTTTTTAGTCGTTGTCCAGTTAGGTTCAGACTGTTTCCTTAGACTATTACACTACTTATGTTTGACTTCCATGTTGGCTGGACTAGTTTCCCCTCTGTTGGGGCAGTCCAGTAACTACAACATGATTATTCTCTGTATTTTGTATCTCTTTTTCGTCTTGTTAGGCCCTTTATATATAATACTACTAACTTACAAAAAAAATAAAAATAAAGTGAATGTTTGATATTTAAATTTTCATTATACAAAGGTTGTGATTATCTAATCTTTTCATTGTTGAATGTTGTTTGGTTCTACGTTCTATTTAAAGCTTATGTTATTTTATACAATCCAGTATCGCATTGTTCCACCAAATTAGCATAAACCGAAGAAGGTGACAGATTGTGATGTCATTGTCAAAAATGGCAATCCAACATCTTCGATGTCGAATGAAAACTAGGGAAGGTGGCGAATTCGAGTATCTGCAACATTGTGCTAGGAAACCAAGACAAACAGAGGACATAAACTGAAAATCAAAGACATAACTATAAAACTTCTTTGTTATAGTGCAAGGAGCTGAGCTGAGAATGCTCTTGATAGCCAAACCAAGTAAATTACCCATTTTCACCCGAGGTCGTGTCGCTCGGGTCACCGCTGAGGGGGTCCTTCCTAGGCTGGAGCATGAATGGCATGACACAAGTAGGATACCTCTGGGTTGTTGGTGAGTTCGAGTAGGCCTTGTAAAACATGTCAATTCTCTGATGCATGAGGGTGTCTCGGTTAAATTGATCAACAATATGTCGTATGAGATCAAAAACGAGAAGTAGTTGCTCCAAATGGAAGAAGGGAGGTGGTTGCTGGTTGAAATCCAGTAGTGTCTAGAGTGGTGGTGGTGCCAAGACAGGGACACCCTTGTTATCTGAAGAGATGAGGCGAAAAAGCATGTATGTTCACAACACAAATTCTTTATTTATAAGAAGGCGTACCCAAGACAAGAACCTTGGTAGGCCTTCGGGGTGGAGATCTATATCTATCGGTAGATCTAAGTCTCCAAAAATATCTTTGAAAAAATGCTAGAAGTGTGGTAAAACGGGGCATTATAAGAAAGATTGCAGGTCTAATAAGGTTGAAAAACCAAAGGGATCTGATAGTATCTCTTCCACAGAGGCGAAAACCTCTACTGAAGAAGGTGGTGATGTTTACCTAGCATCTACAAGTACACATGCAAACCTTGATGTATGGTTGATCGACTCAGGTGCATTGTACCGTATGACTCCTCTTAGGGAGTGGTTCTCTGAATATGAAAAATATGATGGTGGTGACATATTCCTAGGAGATGACTCGACAACAAACATCTTGGGACGTGGAAGGGTTAAGTTTCTGCTAAAATATGGAAGGATTAGAGCTCTGCCTGGGGTTCTGCACATTCCAAAACTAGCCAGGAGCCTAATATCTATAAGCAAGTTGGATGATGCAGGATTGGATACTGTATTTGGAAAGAACACTTGCAAGATGGTACAAGGAGCAATGGTGTTGATGAGGGGAGTTCGATGTGGAACTTTGTACAAGTTGTTGTGAAGAACTTATACTAATGGGTGTAACAGTTCTGTTGTCTTTGAGAAGACAAATAAAGAAGACAATACCAATATCATCCCTAAAAAGAAGACCATGTTGTGGCATCAAAGACTAGGACATATTGGAGAAAAGGGCCTTTGAACACTACACGGTAAAGTTATGGTTGAAGGTATGTTTAATTGCACTCTGGATTTTGATTTCTATGAACATTGCATATATGGTAAAAAGAATCAAGTAAGATTCCCATCTGGTGCTACAAGAGCAAAGGGGGTCTTAGAGTTGATACACAGTGATGTGTTTGGACCTGTTCATGTTCCATCGCTAGGTAAATCTATGTATTATGTTTCATTCATATATGATTTTTCAAGGAACACATGGATTTATATTCTTAGAATAAAATCTGAGGTATTTGATAAATTTAAAGAGTTTAAGGCTCTGGTAGAAAATGAGACAGAGAAGAAAATAAAGGTATTCGGAATACATAATGGATGATTATGGTTGACTATGGATGATTATGGTTGACAATGGTCGACCATGTTTTACTATAGATGACCATTAAATTATTAAATTTGAAAAAATATTGTGATATTTGATAATGATTTCTTCATTGTTATGATGATATATGAATATGTTTATTTAAATTCACTACAATATAATGTATGTGTTTAAAAAATAAATTGTCCATGGTTGACTATTGTTCAGCATGGTTTGATATGGTTGAACATGGTTGAATATTTTTTAGCAAAGTTAGTGTTATGGTTGAACTAAAATTTATGTCACATTGTGACACTAAGAGGTTGATAATATGGTTACATCTATTGTGATGCTCAACTTGGTTGATTTATGTCAACTTAGTACATTCCTTAATAGTTATGTCACATAATGACATTCATTTCACATTGTGTCTTTCTTCAACTATTATTTCCTATTGTGACTTTCCTCAAGCATTATGTTAAATTGTGATGTTCCTCCATGATTATGTCGCATTTTGACATTTAGTTTGGATAATTTATATTGAATTGCTAGTTATGTTGCATTATGACATTCATCAAATTTTATGTCACATTGAATTTGGTTGACTATGATCGGACACGGTTGACCATGGTGGCATTGGATGACCATGGTTTATTGTATTTTATTATGTTTAATTTTGCTCGACTATGATCGATTGTGGTTGAAAATGATGGCCATGTTTGACCATGGTCAACATTCATCAATGGTTATGTTGATTCAAACATTCCTCATTGGCTATGCTAGGTTGTTACTTTCATCTTGGCTTAGTTATATGTGAAAATGCTATGTTCCTCAATGGTTATGTTACATTCTGACATTCATTAAGGGTGATGTCCCATTGCATTGATCCTTAAGAATTAAATTAGATTGTGGAATTTCTTTATGATTATGTCTTATTGTGACATTTATTTTTGTTTACTTATGAAATTTTTTTGTATTCTTCAATGGTTATCTTGTGTGATACAATTCATTAAGGGTTATGCCAAACTGCAAGATTCCATAAGTGTTAGGTTGCATCGTAATTTTCTTCAATGGCTATAAAGAATTTTCTCAATTCATATATAGTAAAAGTACACATTACAATGCTTACCAATTTGTCACACCCCTCTGTTATGACAACAAACATTGATGTATAATAGGTAAAAAAAAACATGTATGCATTAGAAAATTAATATCGTCATGAAATAATTAATAACATCCCAAGATAAAAATCATAATAAAGTAATAATGGGACGTTCAATGCATTAACATAATTAACAACAATGCATAATCAATGCAAAAACACAAAGACCGACACAATTAAACACAACACAATCAACTGATGAAAATACAATAAATGATCAACCACATCATTGAGTAATAAAGAACTAGCCACCCAACCTGTATTGCATGGTTAGGACCTCTAGGACACATAATCAAAGCTCAAGCCCATGATTCATCTCATTGATTTTGACCACTTAAGGTCTCAGGGTTGGCAACTATTCTGAGCAACAAGTAGCTATCTACATCCATTAATAAACACAACTCATAAATTCGCACGCTAGATTTAAGGCATGGAGTAAGATTTAGGGCATGTACTAAACTTCAGAAAACTCTCCTCTTTTTCCAAATACAACGAACTTCGAAAGTAAATAAACCATTATGGCTCGGTACTTCCAGTATGAAAGAAAAACAAGTATTTCCAGTATGAAATAAATACTTGCTTTTGTTGTATATAAGTAAAAGTAAACGTGGAAGAGACTCCTTATACTGTTAGAGCTTGTGAGAGGCGATTCAATTGCCTCACCCTAGGTTAGGTTGATATGTGCAAATGGAAGTTCAACACAGGTTATTCAGTTTAGGTTAGATTATCACTGAAGTGGATTGCTACAATGGAATCAATGAATATATAGTCATGTTCCACCAAATTAGCATAAACCGAAGAAGGTGACAGATTGTGATGTCATTGTCAAAAATGGCAATCCAACATCTTCCCTGTCGAATGAAAACTAGGGAAGGTGGCGCATTCGATTATCTGCAACATTGTTCTAGGAAACCAAGACAGACAGAAGACATAGACTGAAAATCAAAGACATAACTATAAAACTTCTTTCTTACAGTGCAAAGAGCCGAGCTGAGAATGCTCGTGATAGCCAAACCAAGTCAATTACCCATTTTCACCCGAGGTCATGTCACTCGGGTCACCGCTGAGGGGGTCCTTCCTGGGCTGGAGCATGAATGGCCTGACACAAGTAGGATACCTCTGGGTTGCTGGTGAGTTCGAGTAGGCCTTGTACAACATGTCAATTCTCTGATGCATGAGGGTGTCTCGGTTAAATTGATCAACAATATGTCGTATGAGCTCAAAAACGAGAAGTAGCTGCTCAAGATGGAAGAAGTGAGGTGGTTTCTGGTTGAAATCTGGTAGTGTCTAAAGTGTTGGTGGCGCCAAGATAGGGCCACCCTTGTTATCTGAAGAGATGAGGCAAAAAAGCACGGACGGTCACAACACAAATGCTTTATTTATAAGAAGGCGTACCCAAGACAAGAACCTTGGTAGGCCTTCGAGGTGGAGATCTATATCTACAGGTAGATATAAGTCTCCAAAAATATCTTTGATGAAATGCTAGAAGTGTGGTAAAACAGGGCATTATAAGAAAGATTGTAGGTATAAGAAGGTTGAAAAACCAAAGGGATCTGATAGTATCTCTTCCACAGAGGCGAAAACCTCCACTGAAGAAGGAGGTGATGTTTACCTAGCATCTACAAGTACACATGCAAACCTTGATGTATGGTTGATCGACTCAGGTGCATTATACCATATGACTCCTCACAAGGAGTGGTTCTCTGAATATGAAAAATATGATGGTGGTGACGTATTCCTAGGAGATGACTTAACAACAAACATCTTGGGGCATGGAAGGGTTAAGTTGCTGCTAAAATATGGAAGGATTAGAGCTCTCCCTGGGGTTCTGCACATTCCAAAACTAGCCAGGAGCCTAATATCTGTAAGCAAGTTGGATGATGCAGGATTGGATACTGTATTTGGAAAGAACACTTGCAAGATGGTACAAGGAGCAATGGTGTTGATGAGGGGAGTTCGATGTGGAACTTTGTACAAGTTGTTGTGAAGCACTTATACTAATGGGTGTAACAGTTATGTTGTCTTTGAG
>ML822862.1:0-14268 GCA_009831015.1 Picea engelmannii
GTATGGCCTTTATTTATTTCCGTGTTATTGAAATTTTAGAAATGAAATGGTATGGTTATCTTATTGTGATGTTAGTGTAATCTTTGATATTGATAAGACACACATGGTGGAACGTCCTGGATTTTTGTACAAGCATTTACTCGTAGTTAGTAATTGGGGGATTGTTGGGTCTATGAATGGATGTTGAACTGGGGATTCATGGTCAGAGTTCTTTGTCACGCGCATACCGTAAGGGGCGTAACCGTACTTCTTATGCATGTCGTATTGATTTTATTTAGTTGATTGCTTGGTATGTTGTGTCGGGTGGGATGTAGACACCTCCATGTTCCTCATAACAGTCGCCAGCCCTGAGACCTTAAATGGTTAAAGACGATGGGAAACCGGGCTTGAGCGTTGCTTATGTGTCTTGGAGGTCCTAACCTTGCAGGGTAGGATGGGTGGGAGGTCAGTCGTATTTATCAGTCAGGCTTACTTGTCGCTAAATGTTTACGTTGCATAGTTATGTGTGTTGTTACTTCTTCACGCACGCACACACCTTCAACACAAAAAAAAAAAAATTGCACCTGTTACCAGAATGATTGGCGTAACGACGCAGGTCGTTACATTGTAGTTCAAGGTTATCATGGGCCTGGATTATGGATTATGGCTAGATGATCTACATTCAGTATCTTGCTTCATGGTAATATAGTAATAGGAAAATTTCTTGGTGCCCATATGAGGATTTTCCTATAGATGGGACACAATGCGCAATCTCTGTTTGTTTTGTCATGTCTTGTGTTTGGAAAATTTTTGTTCATGTTCTTTCGTGTTGTAGTTCAAGGTTCTCATGGGCCTAGTTTATGGATTATGGTTGGATTATACATTCAGGATGTTAGAGATTTTTCTATGAACTTAAAGAATATACAAGACCTTCTTTTCTTTTTAATGTAAGCTATGTGAAGAAAATGTAATATGTACAACTCATTTTAGAACTTTTACTTGATCGATGAAATTACCAAAATTCATCTTCAGAAATATTTTGAAACAAAAGGATATGTGATATGTGAAGTCCAATGGAACAATGGTATCAACCATAGAAAATTAAAATTAAAATTCATCTTTTTTATACTTACGGTGAAGTTGACAATACAATAATTTTTCTTGAACATCCCAAAATTGATTTTCCTGTAGAATTTTGATGCTTCTCTTATGCAAACACATCCTGGAAAGTATAAGCATGACTCACTTTCTCTATTCCTTGATCGAAGATCATGTTCACTTGTTTAATGCACTTCATAGTTATTGTTAAGACTATCAATGGGGATTTGTTAACACCAATTCGTGCTTCCAAAAATTTCCCTCGCCTTTATTTTTTTCCCTCTTCTTTCCCTCTCTGGTTACTTAGTTGTTTTTCAAAAAATGTATAGGTGTATGGGTTGGCAGATTCACATGTTTATATTTCATTTGATGCTTTTATATCACGAGTCTGATCGATCGCTTCCCCATTCCATATTCAACAAATTTTTGGATCGTGGGTTCCCAGGTAGGCGAGTTCAACATTGTGTTTCCATTGTTCCACCACTTGCAAACAACACCCAGACTTCCCTGATCTACAAATTGACAACCAAATTCCTCTTTCTTTTTCTCCTTTACATTCCCTTTCTAGTTACTTATTCATTTTTCAAAATATGTCTCATGATTTTATATCACAATTCCAACCAATCACTTCCCCATTCCATACTTGGCCACTATTTCCATTGTCAGTTCCCAGCCAGGCATGCTCAACATTGCGCTTCCATTGTTCCATGACCTACAAACAACACCCAAAGTTCCACGATATACAAATTGACTGTCGAAGTCCATCATCATACCATGTTCCATGTTACACATTTTGCAGTCAAAAGTTTGGAGACATACAATTTGACCATCGGGTGCTCATGTCCCCTGAGAATAAATTGTGAACCTATTTTGAAGCCCGACCAACCGCTTTCCATACTTGGTCATTTCTTGGAATCTCTTTCATGGGTTGGCAGGTTCAGGAAATGTCCAATTCTTAATTGATCTTTGTCATCCCTGCCACCTTCACACTTCTTTCTAGATATGCAATTATTAATCTTTAATGCTAATATCTCATCCTACAGGAACTGTTAATATTGTCATTAATGTCTGAAAGGATAGAGGAGATATGTCATTAATACAAATTAAGCCAAGATTTATGAAGGGTTGTATTATCCCTTCCAAGTGTTCATTTCAAGAATCATGGAATCCCTTTCATGCGTCGTCCAGTTGGCGACTTCCTAAAATATTCAATTCTTAATCGCTCTTCTTCGTCACCGCCACCTTCACATTTTTTTCTAGGTATGAAATTAGTAAGCTTTAATGCTAACAACTCATTATGCAGAAACCGTAGAAATTGTCATTGATCAACGAAAGGCTCAAGGGGATCTCCCATTGATATGCATTAAACCAATATTTGTGGAGGGATATATTATCCCTTTTGAATGTTCATTTCAAACATCATCTGGAGAAAATAAACATTCTCGTTAACCTATGGCAACAACTTGACAATAATTCTGTCCAGATACAGTAAACACCTTTGGGCATGATGACCAAAATTTTGAGTGCTCTAAAGCATATTCTTCCTACTCATCTCCTTCCTCCCAGAATAAAATAAGGAGATGGTCCCTTGGTGTGCTGAGAGATATATTTCAAGCCAAATAATTCCATGGCAACACCCCCCGCGTTGATGGTCGGTGTAGAGGTTAATGCGATCGATTTCGAGTCAGAAGAAAATGATCTGATGGAAGATGATACATCAATGGATGATGGAAATTCATGCATTGTTCCCACTCCTTTGCCCAAATTGAAATCCACCATAACGAGGGGCACTTCCTGGCTCGATGATGGTGTCCTTTACAAGACCAAAGGAAGGGGTTTCATAAAAGAAACCGACGGTGAACGTAATAGTCTCTTTGCAGCTCGAGAGTTTGAGTCTCTCAGCTCGGATGGCGATCCTCACCCTTAGATATGTATCCTTTCCTTTCATTTTTTAAGGTTTTTCGATTAGGTTTGGATTTGTCCCTGGTGTAGCCTGTGTCCCTAAAGTCTTTCGTTGTAAGGAAATTGTCTCTTGGTGCTCCTAGAAATATATTTCAAGCCAAATAATTATTCAATTACATGACCACTCTCTTATTCTCTTGATATACAATTAACATCTTAAAGGGTGAGGACCATAACTCCCAGTGGTGCAAGGCATATTCCTACTACTCATTCCCTTCTGCCCAGAATAGAGTAATTTGGACCTATGGAATTCCTCGTGCAGTATGTGTCCCTGAAGTATTTTCCTGTAAGGAGGGGGTCTCTTGGTCCCCTTCTTCCTAGAACGAAGTAATTTGGACCTTTCATCATGCACGATGTGTCCCTGAAGTCTTTGAATATAAGGAGGTGGTCTCTTGGTGTGTCCACACTTTCAGTTCTGGGATCTTCCACTTTCCCTACAACATTTTTTTTCTTATTCCTCACATGAAGCTTGTAAGATTTGTCAATTTTACCACTAGGAGGGTTCTTATCTCCTTCTGCATATGAAGAATAATGGGTTACTTTCTTATTGGGATGAGCCATTGGAGAAATGTTGTGGGATGTCGTGCTCTTGGTAGCAGTGGTCGGGGATTGGACACTCTTCTCACTGGGGCACCTTCATTTATCTCCACAAAACGCTCTCTTATTTCCCTTTATATTCCTTGATTCATATACTCCAAAAGGAAATGTTTTATTAGTTTTCCATCCCGTGGCCTCTATTTGAGCACTTCTACTTTATTAATGAAGTTACCAAATTTCTTCTTCACAAATATTTAGAAAAAAAAAAATGATATATGGTAGTTGAAGTCAAATGGGGCTATGAAACCAACCACAATATTAAAATTCAAGTTCTTCATTGTGATACTTATGGTCAAGTTGATAGTACAGTAAGTTTATTTCTAGATATGCAATTATTAAGCTTTAATGCTAACAACTCATCATGCATGAAGTTTAATACATAAAATAATATTTGAGAACACAAGTACTCCCACAAGTTTCAATAAAAACAAATCTTTAGTAAAACATTTGCTCACACCCTTTTTAATGGTACAAGCGCAATAAAAAATGAGTAAGTGGATAAAATATTGGACTAGAAAATAATGATTTTCCAACAATGGGGCTTGTTTGAGACCAATTCCCACTTACAAAAATTGTCCTCTACTTTTCTATTTTCCCATTCTCTTTTATCCCCTTCTTTTCCCTCTTCTATACTTAACCAAATTCCCCTTTCTTTTTCCCCTCTACCTTCTCTTTCTAGTTGCTTAGGCATTTTTCCGAAAATGTCTAACTGGGTGGGTTGGTGGAATCATGGGTTCACGTTTTCACTCATGTTTTTATATCACGATTCTGATTGACCACTTCCCCATTCCATACCTAGACATTTTTTCGATCATGGATTCCTAGGTAGGAGGGCTCTAGATTTCACTTCCATTGTTCCGTGAACTACAAACAACACCTGGGATTCCGCAATATACAAATTGATTCTCACACTTCCACATCAATCACTCTTCCGTGTTACAGATTTTGTACTCAAAAGTTTCGAGACATACAATTTGACCGTCGGGGCCTCATGTCTCCTAGGGAACCCTTGCCACCCTATTTTGAAGCTCGTCTGACCACTTTCCATACTTGGCCATTTCTTGGAATGTCTTTCGCAGATCGTCGGGTTGGTGGGTTCACGAAATCTCCAATTCCTAAACATTCTTTCTTATGCTTGCCACCTTCGCACTTCTTTCCAAGTATGCAATAACTGAGGTTTAATTCTAACAACTCATCATGCGACAACCGTAAAGATTATCATTAATGAGGAAAAGGATCGAGGAGACAGTCACACTAACGATCCCTATACAACTTGTCCATAAACATGTAGAAAAAATATTTCGAGGTAATGGGGTTTCTATTACAAATTTCAATATATTATCCCTTCTTTTCCCTCTTCTAAACTTAACCAAATTCTTGTTTCTTTTTCCCCTCTACTTTCACTTTCTGGTTACTTAGTCGATTTTTCCGAAAAATATCTAACTACACAGGTTGGCGGACTCATGGATTCACATTTTCACTCATCCTTTATACCCCTACTCCAACTGAACGCTTCCCCATTCCATACCTAGACACCTTTTTTATCTGGATTCCTAGGAAGGCGGGCTCCATATTTCACTTTCACTGTTCTGTAACCTACAAACAACACCCGAACTTCTGCAATTTACAAATTGACTACGGGACTCCCACATCATCCCCTCTTCCATGTTACATATTTTGCACTCAAAAGTACTGAGAGATAAAATTTAGCCGACAGGGCCTCACCTCTATAGGGGAACCCTAGTTACCCTATATTGAATCTCATTCATCCTCTTTCCATACTTGGTTATTTCTTGGGATCTCTTTCTGAGATCATCGGGTTCACGAAATATCCAATTCCTAATCGTTGTTTCTTGTGCCCGCCACCTTTGCACTTCGTTCCAAGTATGAAATAACTGAGGTTTAATCCTATCATGTCACCATGAAGCAACCATAAATATTGTCATTAATGAGCTAAAGCCTCGAGGAGACAGTAACATGGACTATCCCTACACAACTTGTATAGAAACATGCCTAAATATATTGTCAAGTAATTGGATATCTATTACAAATTTCAATATATTATCGAAAAATATTCTAACCAACCGTTTCCCTATTCCATACTTAGCCATTTTGTCGATTGTGAGTTCCAGACAAGAAGGCTCAATATTCCGCTTCCATTGTTCTGTGACCTACAAACAACACCCAAAATTCGGCGATATACAAAATGACCGCTGGACTGCCCCATCATGCCCTATTCTATTTTATGCATTTTGAAGTCAAAATTTTTGAGACATACAATTTGACCATGGGGCTCTCACCTCTCATGAGTATCCCTTGTAACCCTATTTTGAATCTCGTCCGACCGCTTTTCATACTTAGCCATTCCTTAATTGGTCTTCCCCATCCCCACCACCTTCACACTTGTTTCTAAATATGCAATTAGTAAGATTTAATTCTAACAACTTATCATATAGGAACCATAAATATTTTCATTGATGAACAAAAGGCTCGAGGAGATCTCCCATTAATACGCATTAAACCAAGATTTGTAGAGGGTTATATTATCCCTTCTGAGTGTTCATTTCAAACATCATGGAATGTCTTTCGTTGGTCGTATTAAACCAAGATTTGTAGAGGGTTATATTATCCCTTCTGAGTGTTCATTTCAAACATCATGGAATGTCTTTCGTTGGTCGTTAGGTTGGAGGGTTCACAAAACCTCCAATCCTTAATTGATATTCGTCGTACCCGCCACCTTCGCACTTCTAAGTACACAATTACTAAGTTTTAATGTTAACAGTTCATAATGCAGCAACAGTAGATCTTTTCATTAATGAGTGAAAGGCTCAAGGAGATCTCCCATTCACATGCATTCCACCAACATTTGTGAAGGGTTATATTATCCCCTCCAACTGTTCATTCCAATCATCGCCTGGAGAAAACAGGCATTCTTGTAAACTTATGGCACTGACTCGATAATAGTTTTGTGGAGATACAGTGAACATCTTTGAGTGTGAGAACCAGAACTTCCAGTGGTCCAAGGCATACTCTTACTACTCATCCCCTTCCGCCTAGAACGAAGTAATTTGGACCTCTGGAATTGCTCATGCAGGCTGTGTCCCTGAAGTTTTTGACTGTAAGGAGGTGGTCTCTTGGTGCGCTGAGAGATATATTTTAGGCCAAATAATTATTATACTGTGGGACCACTCTTATGTTTCTTTGTCATCTTAGGTCTTCCACAAGATGTTAATATTGGTAGAGCCAACATTGACCTTCAGAGGAGAAGAGTGCAAGAAGTTCCTAAAAAAAAATGATAACGAGTTGGACCTCTTTCCCGAGTTCTTCGAAGACCCAACAGAAGTTCCTAAAGATATCACAAACTTGCAGGTTAGTTTATTTAGAAATCCATTCCGATGAATTTCTTGGTTGTTTACAAGGATAACGGGACATAAATACACAACAAGTATTTCCCGCATGATTATTTATATTTTGTATTTCACAGTCAAGGAACAAGCCATTTTTTATTGGGGAAGCTCATTTCCATGGAAATTTGTTTGCAATTGTCATGATTCAAAGAGGAGAATAAATTCTATATGTCATCCTACTTGGTTTTCACAATAGCGCATTGTTGTTCATTTCCAAAACTCTTTGTTTTGAAGAAGACAAAATGTGAATTCGACCTAGTAACTTTATGGTACTAGGCCTTGTGTAGGCATAAGACCTCTCATTGTTTTTATGAGGTTTTTAATGACTTTGTCTCAATTTTCAAATATTTATTGTTAGGAAAGGATGCTCCCGACATGTCTAACCATGGAACCAAGTTTTTGGATAGGAAGGAGACACTTGAACACACGAAGAATTAGAGTGTAATAATGATTTTGGCTCCAAGGAAAATCATGACTTCACCGAGCAACTAGAGATGCTCTTGATGATTCCATTGGAGGCATTGAGGTCGAGAATGCCAAACTGAAGGATCGACTGAAGGAATTGGAGGAATATTTGATTCCTATCCCATTGCTTGTCAGTTCTTTAGCAATAACCATGTCTGCCATCCCTGCAGCCAAGTTAAAAGGATCCTCCAACCTCTTCACATCGTGTAGAGGCTATGTGGAGAATAATATCAAGAAAAGAATGGAGTTGATTACTTAGGCCTGGGAAACATCACAAAGTATGGCTTCCCTTTGAACGAGGGAACATGCTTTGCACAAAAATTTGCAGGAATATTTAAAAAATGAAGAACGTTTTTATTTAGAGACGATCATCCCTTTTAGCATCCATGTCAGCAACATGAGAGATATGAGAAGAATACAAGAAGATGTCCCCTCCCTAAACCGGATTACTCAATTAAATGCATGTTGGAAAGATAACGTGAAGAACCTGCATCTCATTGTCCAATCATGTGAACAAGCCATATCAAAGAAAGAAGAATTATTCAGAAAGTTGACCCAAATAGACTTAGTTGAAAGTACCAATGAGGTCCAAGACCCCAACTTAATTGTCAACTCCTTTCCCTTATCCAGGCAAGCCTTTGATGAATAAGTTGATATTTTTAAGGGGTTGTATTCAGAAAAGTTTTACAACATCCTTGAATATGGTGAAGATGATGTGGACAACTGGCTAGTGGACTATTCGGTACAAAATGAAGAAATTGATCACGCTTTGTGTAATCATTCTATTGATCTAAGGGAATTAAAAAATGAGCTTTTCAACATAAAAATATCGGATTAGATCAACCTGGCCCCCATGACAGGCTACATTGAAGAATGGCTCCAAAGGCAATCGACAAGCTCTTCGACGAAAAGCAACAGGCAATTGGCACGATTCCAGTAGCTGTCGATGACAACAATAAAAATCCATCAACAAAGAAATAACAAAGCGGAAGATATATACCATCAGTGTAAGTCTATAATGATTACATCCTGCTTTATTTATCAACCCATCTATTCCACCTCTTTAAATAGAAATGTCTAACCAAAGACTGATAACTTAAAATTTCTTGTTTTCGGGTCTTTCTCTCTACCGTCACCCACTTCTTCTTTTTGCAGACCAATTTCTTGTACTTATTACTTTTATGGTCCTCGGAAGCCTCAATCTCAGTCTATATGAAAAACGCATTGAAATTTCCAGGAATATGTAACAGAGAATATTATTTTTTGATATATTTCAAAGAAAACTATTTTTCCTGAAATGAAAAATTAGTTCTCTTTATGCATGCCGTTAATCTTCTTTTATTTTTATGTGCTCACAAATTTTTATCCTCAACTATGTTGAATGTCAAGAGATTGTATTTATTTAATTTGAATGTTTAATGTGTGTGATTTGTGGTCCTATTTTCCAGGAACCTTTATTTAAAAAAAAAAACAAAAAAAAAAAATTTTCTATCTTTTTGTATTGCTTCAAGTCATTGTGAGAGATATTCTCTAAGTCCCACATTTGAACTATACACCCCACAAGAAAAACGTATAGATGAGTACCACATTCTCTAAGTCCCACATTTGAGCTATACACCCCACAGGAAAAACTTATAGATGAGTACCACATCCGCACTAGGATTCAAAAATAAAATATTTGTATAGATGAGTACCACATCTATAAGAACACACTAGGATTCAAAAATAAAATATTTTTGTTTCTTTTCCACCGCATATAACTTTATTTATAGTAACACATATAGAGACATAGAATCTAGATGATGAAAATACTTTAAAAAACTAAATGGTTTCAATGCCACTATTGCTCTAGGATCAACTTGTCATTTTTTGCATGGATACCAAGTGTACTTCATGCATACACAACCACTTTCCTTTATTTAATACTCAGCCAATTTCCTTTCTTTTTTTTTGTTTTGTTCTTGAAACCATGCTAGTGGTGTTTAAGAGGCAACAATCTTCTTACCAACTTGTTCATAGACTTCATCGGGGAGCCCATCTTCCCAATAATCCGGTCATACCAACTTGTTCATAGACTTCATCGGGGAGCCCATCTTCCCAATAATCCGGTCATATGCATAATGTATACAAGTATTAAAAGCCCTGACATTATAATATCTTATACAGGTGATATTTGATCTCCCAAACTTAATGCATTGATATTTGGTGAAAGGAGGATTCCCGGTAATGGGGAATCAAACTTCATCGACACTTAACGTCTGAAATTGAAATTCTAGGGTTACATTTGTATATGAAAAGTATATGCAGATTACCGAGCACAGCGAGAATCTGTAAGGCGAAAACATATCGGGGAAGACCCATTTTGAAAAACAATTCTCGATGTGAATACTAACCGACTGAACATAAATTATTATCGATATACGGGGATTTACATGTTTCAAGTGGTTGATCACCATTGCAGAGGTCAGAAAAAAAAGCTTATAAAATGAAAATCCCGAGCTTCAGTCAGATATCTAACGGCAGAGATGGTGCACTGCAGCCAGCCCATAGCGATTACAAAGAAAAAGGATTAGTGAATTAACGCGCTAATCCATATATTGAGATATGGCAGAGATGGCGCACTGCTGTTTGCACATCCTCCCCAGGAGTTTGCTGCATGTCTGACAATAATCCCTCTTTCCTCATTGACCGATGCACGTTGTGTGCAAATCCCATGTTAGCTTCATGGACCTCTGCAAAATCACGTTACCAAATTGAACCATTCACGATGGGTGAAACAAGGTAAATCCAAGGAAACCTACTGTGGATTGATGCTAATTATTAAATGGTAAAACTTTTGAGGAAAGCAACCATTAAATTTTTTTCAAAGTGATTAATGAAAATTATATCTCATAAACCATTAATCATTAATTTTGAGGGACAAACTTCAAAATTTATCTAAATTGATCACTAATTAATTTTAAATCATTTATTTCTAAGAAGAAGACTATAGATTTTATACCTAATGATCACTGATAGATTTTAAATATCAATAACTTGTTAATTTTTAATGAATTAATAGAATGAAAATTTTGATTACAAAGAACATACCATGCAAATCCATCACAGTAATTACCAAATTTAGTGAAACCTCGGAAATTAAAACAACCCTGAAGAGTGCAGACGGTGGGAGTACACGCATATAGTTAAGAGCAAAAATCTAGTATGTTTCCAGGTTTGGTTTGAATAGAATTGTCCTTATAACAAAGAATATGATAAGACCTAAATCTAAAATATTATCTTAAGAAAATGGAATGTAATTTCATAAAGTAAAATTCAATATCCAGAAGATGACAGTGCTCTTCGAATTAGCATAAACAGCGTTATATGATCTAACTTTAACATTTTTTGTACATTGTTCTGAACAATATCTTAACGAAAACCGATTGTAATTTCACAGTCCAAAATCCAAAATTCCAAAATAGATTATAATGCTCCTCGAATTCGAATAAATAGTTGATACAATGAGGATGCCATGAAGTTTTATAACTCATTGAAGCATACCTTTGCTGACCACAACATCGGCGCCTTATTTTGTCTTTCTATTCTTGATTTGCTTGAGCCTATTTAGCTCAGCTATTTCCCATTGCATTGTAATCTCTTTAGTTCTTCATACACTCTAATATATTGTTTTTTGTTCTATTCTTTCTCTCTGCATTTCTTGCTTCACAATTTATCATGGTATCAGAGCTACAGTAGTAAGCCTCTTCACACAGTCCGGAGAGCAACTCGATCCTCACAGTGCAGAGCTTCAAAGATCTTGAGAGCACGCGACACAAACTTTTCACAAGGCTTGGAGCGTTGTCTGTAATACTCTCAAAAGATCAACATAGGAAGCTTGCAGAGGTTGCAGAGCGTACTACGCTCAAAAGAACGAGGAAGCAGAGACCGAGAAAGAAGAAACTTTAAAGTTTCTTGCACATTTTTTAAGAATCGTCAAAGATTGACGAAGAAGAGTTGCAAAATGGAAGAACGTTGAAGAATTCAAGAATTCGTTCAAATTCGCTAAAGATTCCTGCAGATGGCAGAATCGTTTAAAGATTTACGGGAATTCTCTCAAATCTTTCAAAGATTGCAACAGAGAACAAAAAATCGTGAAATTCTTTCAAATCCTTGAAAGATTAACAATTTTTTCTTCCATAGAAGAAAATTCTTGCAAAGGCAGTAAAGAACGCGTCTTAGGTTCAAAGAATAGCCATTGAGGCCATAAGATTCGTCCTGCGAACGGATCGAGAGCGGGAAACCAGTTCAGAAGGGACGAAGAAAGCGCAGAAAAGATGGAAGAATTTCAGCCGTTGGATCAGCGAGAAAGCACACGAGGTTTAGTTCTCTGGAGCGCACAGGAGAAATTTCTGACTTGTGAAGTCATGAAATCCCGACATCTTCTGGACTGTCCATCAAGAAGCACATGGAGAAATCTCGGCATTTCGCTAACTCGTAGGTGTAAAAGTTAGAAGACTGTTGTGAGTATTCGTGAATCGCGAAATCACGAGTCACTCTGAACCGTTGGATAGTGAAAGATCGTGAGCCGTCAATCTTATCCCATCGCAAAATCGGGAATCGGGAGTTGAACGAGCAAAGGAGACTGCTCTCAAAACTCCGATACGCGAAATCCCGACATCGAGAATCGTGAAATCCCGAGAGGATTGTGAGCCGTCCATCTCAGAGGATAGGTGGCAGTAGATCCAAGCCATCATTCCATCGACATTTCGGGAGTCGAGAGACCAAGTGATCGCGCATTTGAGTCGCGAAATCGCAATTCACGAAATAGCGATAAGATCACAGTCGTCCATTAGTTTGGACACGTGGCGAACATCGAGGAAACCGTCGGCATATCGGCTACTGGGGTTTCAAGTTGTCAGAGAAATTTGGAGTCGCAAGTCGTGAAATCGCGAAACGACGCGGACTGTCCATCTTTAGGGGACGCGTGGCGTAAATCCGAGGACTTGGGAAAAGTCTCGAAAACGAAAGGGCCATCTTCACATCGGGATTCGGTGTTTCGCGAATCCTGAGGACAAGAAACACGAGCATTTCGGAACTGCGAAATCCGAAATCCCGACAGGAGGAAAGCTCCATTTTGGGGCCTAGCTGATGTCATCTCGTCAAAACGAGGGATCGGGAATCTCCAAAGTGAAAACCCTGAAGTAGACTTGAGCTATCCATCTGTTGGGACGCATGGCGGAGATCAAAGGAATCGGGAAAGTCCTGAAAGGAAAGCGCCATCGGCAAATCGGAGATCGGGGAATCGAGGAGTCAGAAGAGCTTGTCATCAGGGTTCATGAAGTCCCGATTCGCGATATCCTGATAAGATCTGGAACATCAGATCACAGGAAGATCTGGACCGTTAAATTGTCCAAAGGCAACTTTCGCATTTCGGCAATTTGAAAGTCAAAGAACCGGAAAATCCTGTAAGTGATTTAACATAAGGCGCATGGTCACATTGCACCATGACAAAGGCCAATTCAAGGCCGATAAGCTCTCATCAGCAAATCGACGTTTCGGCGATCAGAGGTAAATACAAAATTTCCCTCTATTTTTTTCTGAGATTTTTTTTCAAAAATATGTCGTCTAGCAATTTAGGACCAACTCAGGGTCCGATTCTACTTGGAAAGAATTATGAGTTTTGGTCTCTTCGAATGAGATCGTTCTTGCAAGCACAACAATGTTGGGAGCTAGTGGATCTTGGATATGTGGAACCGGATCCAACAGCCCTTTCAGCCATGACAAATCCACAGAAAACTGCTCAGGCAACACTAAGGACCAAAGAAAATAAAGAGAAATTATGGATTCAAAATTCTGTGGATGACTCGATTTTTTGGAAAATCACAGGCACTAGTACTTCAAATCAGGCCTGGGACATCCTTAAATCTTCCTACCAAGGAAATGACAAGGTCAAATTAGTTAAACTGCAGACCTTGAAGACGCAATTCGAGACTCTAAGGATGACAGAGTCCGAAAATGTGGATCAGTTCATGACCAGAGTCATGGGAATCATGAACCAGATCAGATTGACTGGTGAAACCATAACTGATCAACGCATTGCTGAGAAAATTCTCAGAAGTTTACCAAAGAAATTTGAAATGGTTGTAACAACAATCCTTGAATCCAAGGATCTGTCAAGGTTTTCAACAGATGAATTAATTGGTTCTCTGGTGACACATGAGACTAGACTGCATCTCACAGATGAGTCAATCTCCAATCCCTTCAAAACTCAATTCTCCTTCAGCAGAGGGAGAGGTAGAGGTAGAAGCAGAGGTCACCAAGGAAGAGGGAGCAATCAAAGTAACCCTCACTCCAGTGGAGGTAACAGACAACAATATCCGAATCAAAATTTTCAAGGTCAAAGACAACAACAACAAAATCAACATCAAAATTTCTAGCCTCAAAGAGGCAGAGGGAGAAGGTCAAATGACAAATCAAGCATACAATGCTATTACTGCAAAAAATATGGGCACTATGAATCTGAATGCAAAAAGAAGCAAGCAGATCAGCTCTCAGGCAGAGCACATGTGTCAAATCATACGGGACAAAACTCAGGAGGTATGTTTCTCTCATGCCACAAGACTGAAGAACAACCCAAAGATCTCTGGTTGCTGGACAGTGGATGCAGCAATCACATGACAGGTAACAAAGATTTACTTTCATGCATTGATTCTTCAATCTCATCTGATATTACACTTGGAAATGATTACTTAGTCAAGGTTCAAGGAAAAGGAATTGT
>ML822862.1:14750-43695 GCA_009831015.1 Picea engelmannii
ACAGAATGGAGTGGCTGAAAGGAAAAATCAGACAATAATGAATATGGCAAGAACACTTCTTAAAGAGAAAAGTTTGTCAAATAGGTTTTGGGCTGAAGCAGTAGCATGCTCAGTTTATATCCTGAATAGATCTCCAACCACCAATCTAAAGATGAAAGTTCCTCAAGAAGCATGGAGTGGGACAAAGCTCAATGCAGTGCATCTAAGGACATTCAGATGCATAGCATACACTCACATACCTTTTGAATTAAGGAAGAAACTTGATGACAGAAGTGAGAAATGTATTTTCACTAGATATAGTGAAACATCTAAAGCTTACAGGCTTTACAATCCAATCACCAAGAAATTAATTCTCAGCGGAGATGTAAAATTTCTGGAAAATCAATTCTGGAATGATTCAGAAAATCAGCGGATGGACAGTCAAAATCCATTGCTGCCAAGTTCTGAAAATGCAGAAAATTCAGAACAGCAAGTACCTCAAACTATTCTTCCAAGATTGCAGGTACAAAGGCAACCTGAAAATTCTTAGGATAACTCAACTTCCAGTAGAGAATCATTCTCTGAACCACAAAATCAAAGAACTCGAAGTTTGAGAGAAATCCATCAGCAGTTGGATGACTTTGAACAACACAATCTTTTAGCTTTAATGTCATGTCAACCTACATCCTTTAAGGAAGAAGCTAAGGAGCCACATTGGTTTCAAGCCATGAACCAAGAAATTGACTCCATTGACAAGAACAAGACATGGGATCTTATTGATTTGACAACTCACAAGAAGAGTATTGGTGTCAAGTGGGTTTACAAAACTAAACTCAATGAAAAAGGGTAGATTGAAAAACACAAGGCAAGACTTGTTGCCAAAGGATTCTCACAACAACCAGGTACTGATTATGGTGAAAATTTTTCTCCAGTAGAAAGATTAGACACTGTAAGGACTCTATTGGCCATAGCAGCCCAACACAAATGGCAAGTATACCAAATGGATGTCAACTCAGCATTCCTGAATGGTTTCTTAGAAGAAGAAGTTTATGTCGATCAACCACCTGGATTTGAAGTCCAAGACCAACCAACCAAAGTATATCGGTTGAAGAAAGCCTTGTATGGTTTAAAGCAAGCTCCAAGAGCTTGGTACAGCAGAATTGACACTTATCTGATCAAAAGTGGTTTTAGCAAAAGTCAAAATGAGCCAATTCTTTACACCAAAATAGATCAACATGGTAAAATTCTAATTGTATGTTTATATGTTAATGACATGATCTATACAGGAAATCTTGAGTTAACAGATTTTAAACATGCCATGCAATCCGAGTTTGAGATGACAGATCTTGGCATAATGAAATATTTTTTAGGAATTGAGGTTGATAAATCAACCAAAGGCATTTTTGTTTGTCAGCAAAAGTATGCAGTAGACATCATCAAAAGATTTCGCATAGAAGGATGCAATCCAGCAGAAACTCCCATACCTTTAGGCACAAAGTTGAGAAAGAATGATGAAGGTCCTATAGTGGACTCTACCCTGTACAAAAGTTTAGTAGGCAATTTGTTGTACATTACAGCAACTAGGCCTGACATTATGTATGCAGCCACCCTTGTTTCTAGATTCATGGAATCACCCAAATATTCTCATTGGAAAATGGCGAAATGAATTTTGAGATATGTTGCAGGAACTCTCAATTTTGGCTTATGGTACACTAAATCTAATAGTAATCAACTTTCTGGTTACATAGACAGTGATTTTGCAGGCAGCCTAGATGACAGGAAAAGCACATCTTGACATGTTTTTCAACTGGGCACAAACCTAATCTCATGGGCATCAAAGAAGCAGCCAATTGTTTCAATATCTTCTGCAGAGGCATAGTATGTCGCTGCTACCTCAGCTTCTTGTCAAGCTATGTGGCTGAGAAGAATATTGAAAGATATGTCACATACAGAAAATGATCCAACTCCTATTTTCTGTGACAATACTTCAACAATTGCTTTATCCAAAAATCATGTGTTTCACAAGAAAATAAAACACATTGACACTCGTTTTCACTTCATATGCGAGCTAGTCAATAATGAGGATATTGCACTACAATTCTGTGGTTCTCGAGATCAGCTTGTTGATATCTTTACAAAGCCACTAGGAAAATCGGTTTTTGATTTTCAGAGACAACACTTAGGCATAATCAGTGCCGATGTTTGTAACTGTTGAGTTTAAGAGGGAGTGTTAAATATAATGTAATCTCAACAGTCTGACTGTACACTACCAATTGTACTGGACAGTTGTACTTTCTATTCTTGATTTTCTTGAGCCTATTTAGCTCAACTATTTCCCATTGCATTGTAATCTCTTCAGTTCTTCATACATTCTAATATACTGTTTTTTGTTCTATTCTTTCTCTCTGCATTTCTTGCTTCACAATTTATCAGCCGTGGAGTTTTCCCACAATCAAAATACAATCCATACCAAAATACCGTGTATTCAGTTGCCATAAACAGAATGAAAGGATGGACTGTGTATTTCCAGCACTATCAGGCCGGGACGGGATTAGACGAAGGGACCTTCCCCATTTGATCTCCCTCTTCAACCACAACTCCACTAGAATCCATCCCTCATATTTCTCCCTTCTCACTACGAACGAGTGATTGTGAAAAGATGAAACCTACAGCTCCACATTATCGAATCGGGCACTCGTAGGGAAAGCATATATGTGAGGTAGCAGAAATGATGAAAACCAGTTTGAAATTGTCAAACCATTGTAGATACGCTCATCTTCAATCGATCCTTCTTCTTTAGGACCACCTGCAGTGATAGACCTAAAAGTGAAAACAAACACGTGAAAATCTAGCTGATGAGGAGGAAAATTCTCTATCAACCGGCACCCTAAATCTAGCTGACCAATATCCCTATCTCCCACAAAGGCCATATATATTCTTCCTCCATTGTTCCACTGGAAAACATGTCTCAGCTCGAAACCAACATGAGGAATTGTGAAAAACAGAGGCAGATCCAAATTTCGGATTTCGGCATTTACAAACGCTGGACACCAAAAGAAAGCACACCAATAATTGTTGAATCATGAATTGGCTGCGGGATCCTTCGGGTTTCAGCGTTTGGGAATGCTTGATACATAAACAACACACAACGACAATCACCGAATCACGAAATCTGATTAGGCTATGGGCCCACTTCGGGTTTCGGCACTTGGAGAGTGAGTGGGTCTATTTCATAAGCCAACAGATGTCCCCAAAGAAAAAAAAAATGGAATCGCTATGCTCCAAATCAATATGAGACGAGGTTAAAAATTCAAAACCTGAGTTTACAGACTCAATGAAATACTAAGTAAAAATGGAGAGTAGACCTCCAAAAATTTCAATAACCAATTCGATTCAAAAATGCTTTTTAAGATATTAACGATTGCAATTTCGACTCTGGTATTTAAACATAGAAAATTGCCCTTTCGATCTTCTAAAGGATTTTTAATGAAGGTAGTTAGAGTCTGGTTGCTTGAAAGGTCAAGACGACCATCGATTCATCGTTTGCACAGGGGCGGTGAAATGATTACATCCTAACATACTCCCTCTTAATCATTTCAAACAAAATTGTTGTAAAAAAATGCATTACAGCTTGCAAACCCCAATATTACTTCTATGGACTTTAAGCAATTCATTTCCCAAAGGCTTCATAAATATGTCTGCAAATTGATCTTCAGATTGGCAGGCAGAACTGAACAAAAATCTCTTTAGCAATTACTAGCTCTCGAATGAAATGATACCTCCTATCAATGTGCTTACTCTATTTGTGAAATACATGATTATTTGACAGTGCAATGGCAGATTTATTGTCACAGATAATTTGAGTTGCATCATTTTCGTTATGCAACAATTCATTCAAGACCCTTCTCATCCACACATCTTGACATGTTGTTGCAGTTATTGCAACATACTCTGCCTCGGTAGAAGATAGAGTCGCAATGGGTTGTTTATTTGATGCCCATGCCACCGCTCCATATCTGAGAGTGAACACATACCGAGATGTGTTTTTCCTGTTATTAATGGACCCTGCAAAATCACTATCAGTATATCCGATCAGCTCAAAGTTTAAGCTTGATGTATATCAGATACCAAAATTAGTTGTTCCAACAACATATCTCAGGATCCTCTTTTGAGCTTGCCAATGAGTATTCTTCGGAGTCTCCAAGAATCTCGAAATCAAACTTACTGTAAATATGATATTAGGTCTGGTTGTTGTTAAGTACGTAAGACTTCCAACCAACCTCTTATATAGAGTTGGATCAACATATGATCCCTCATCATACTTGCTCAATTTAATACCAGTTGCCATTGGTGTTGCAGTTGGCTTGTAATTTAGCATTCTAAACCTTTTCAGCACTTCATTTGCATAGTTAGTTTGACAAATGAAAATGCAATCATAAAATTGATCCACTTCAATTCCAAGAAAATATTTCATCAATCCTAAATCAGTGATCTCAAACTTTTTTTTCATGGCATCTTTAAAATCATCTACACATAGATCTCCATGAAAAATCAGGTCATCAACATACAAACAAACAATCAAAATTTTACCTTTCTGGTCTACCTTTGTATATAGAGTTGGTTCACTTGGACTTCTGCTGAATCCAATGATGATTAGGTACTCATCAATCCTACTATACCAAACTCTAGATGCCTATTTCAATCCATATAAATATTTCCTCAACTTGTAAACTTTATCTCTATACTTATCAATTTCATAACCTGGAGGTTGTCTTACATAAACCTCTTCTTCCAAATATCCATTTAAGAATGCAGACTTGACATCCATATGATGCATGATCTATTTATTCAGAGATGCAATAGCTAACACCATCCTTATTATGTCAATCATTGCCACGGGAGCAAAGGTTTCATTGTAATCAATGCCGGGTTGTTGATTAAACCCCTGAGCTACAAGTCTTGCCTTATACTTTTCAACTTCACCATTTGCACTCAACTTAGTCTTACAAACCCACTTAACACCAATACTGTCCTTACCTTTAGGTAAATATACAAGATCCCAAGTGTTATTTCTTTCAATGGAATCAATCTCCTCATCCATTGATTTTATCCAGACATCCTCTTTAGCATCTTCATCAAAACTTACAGAATCACATGCCATTAATGCAAAACTTGAAATCCGATCTACTTCTTCATTCTGATCATACAATTCTCTTAAGCTTCTAGTCTTATATCCTTTAAATATATTTCTTAATGAAGCTAAAGTGGGATTTGATTCAATACTTACATGTGAATTTGATTGATGTCCACCATGTCCAGATGGCTCACCACGCTCATGAGTTATTGAAGTTCTAAATTGAGATGGGATGATATCTGGTGCTTGCCTTTTTGGACTTCTTTCTTCAAGAGTATGTGCATGTGGAACCATCTGTCCATCTTCTTCAACCTACTTAGCTTCATTATCATCTTCACGAGGTAACACAACTCCCTCTAAAATTGACTTGTCAATACTTCCATCTAAGGCTTCATCTTCTTTAAATTGAACATCTCTACTGATTACATATTTCTGGGTGATGGGATTGTAGAGTTTATATGCCCTAGACTCTTCATTGTATCCAACAAAGATACATCTCTCACTTCTATCATTCAACTTCCTCCTCATTTCTGCAGGTACAGGCGCAAATGCAACACATCCAAAAATTCTAAAATGAGAAACATTTCAAGGCTTACCATCCCAGGCTTCCTGAGGTACACGATCCCTCACAGTCTTGGTTGGACTTCTATTGAAGATAAAAACAGAGCATAGAACTGAATCTCCCCAATATTCATTTGAAATATGCTTCTCTTTCAACATGCTTCGAGCCATATCCATGATGGTCTGATTCTTCTTTCCAGCCACTCCATTCTACTGTGGAGTATATTGAGCAATAAATTGTCTTTTAATTCCATGAAAATCAAAAAATTCAATGAAATCATTAAGTTTGTATTCACCTCCTCTATCGGACCTTAAGATTTTAATGGTTTGACTACTCTCATTCTCAACCGTAGACTTGAACTTCTTAAAAACGTCAAAGGCTTCATATTTCTATTTCAACAAATACAACCAAGTATACGAACTCTCAAACAAATACAAACAAATTTCTCTCTGTAATGTTTTCCAAGTATACAACTCTCACAAGAGCATGCAGGTTGTTGAATACAAGGTAACCCCTTTACCATGTGTTTATTCTGTAACGGATCTAAGCCACCAAAATGCAAATGACCATATCTCTAATGCCATAACCAAGATTCATCTAAACTTCCAGCTTTATAAGCATTCAAAGAACCACTCAAATCATTTCTCATAACAAGTGGAAACATTATATTCTTGGTCATATCTACTCTTGCAATCAACTGTTTGTTGGGTAACTTATCATAGATTGTACATACCTTATTCCTGAAGAATACTCTATACTTTTTCTCTAGTAATTGTCCAACACTAATGAGATTGCATTTTAAACCAGGCACATAGTAAACATCATCAATATTTCTTTTTTGATTGTTCTTAGTGTAGACTCGAACTATACCTTTACCATTGACTATAACTTTACAGTCATTTCCCAGTTTGACTTTAGATTGAATACTAGTATTAATTGAAGAGAATAAGTCTTTATTACCAGTCATGTGGTTACTGCAACCACTATCCAAAAACCAAATATTATTTTCACTTTCCTGAGTGACATTATAGGTCAAAAACATAGGATTTTGATGATCATCAGACTCATTTGTGATATGTGCAGACTGCTTTCTAGCATATTCCTATTTCTTCCAACATTTGTTAGAAAAGTGCCCAAACTTATTACAATAATAACATTGTACTTTAGATTTATCATACCTCTGATTTTTTTTCTGCCAGAGTTTGTTGTTGCTCCCTCTTAAATTAGGAGGATTCTGTTGGAACTTCTCCTCAGACTCTGATTCAGCTTTGTTGTCCCTTTGACCAAAAAATCGACTTCCTCTTCCACGATTACAATACCTTACTCTGCCTCTGCCTCTAGTAACATGAAGTTGGGATTTGAAAGCATGCTCCAATGATCCTTATTCATATCTATATATCCTAGATTCATGAGCAACAAGAGAACCAGTTAATTCATCAATTTGCATTTGACTTAAATCCTTAAATTTCTTAATGGGTACAACTACAGGTTCAAACTTATTGGGAAAACTTCTCAACACTTTCTCAATAACTCTCTTATTCTCAACATCATCTCCAAACTACCTGAGCTGGTTCATAACACTCATTACTTGAGTCATGAAAGAATCAACACTTTCATTAACCTTCATTTTCATATTTTCGAATTCCCTTCTTAAGTTCTGCAACTTGACTGTCTTCACCTTGGACACACCTTGATAACTGGTTTCAAGAATGTCCCAAGCCATCTTTGAAGATGCAGCGCTAGCAATCTTCATAAAAATGGATTCATTTAACCCTTGTTGGATTAATCCAATAGCTTTGTTATCCTTCTTCTTGTTTTCCTTCAGCAAAACACAGTCAACATTAGACAGATCCAATTCTGCTGCAAAATCAGTTGGCTCAACATAACCATCAATGACATAAGTCCATAAATCCTGAGAACACAAAATCATCCTCATCCAAATGTACCAGGAATCATATGACTTCTCACTCATGATAGGAACCTGAATCTGAGAAGCACTACTACCAGACGCAACCATTTATAAAAATTGAAGGAAATCAAATCAACTCTAGCTCAATAAAATTGTGCACCAACAGGAACAATCTGCAATCAATTAAGCATTTGCAGGATGAAATAAGCAGGCTCTAATACCAAATGTGAAAAACGGAGGCAGATCCCAATTTCGGATTTCAACATTTACAAACGTTGGACACCAAAACAAAGAACACTAAGAATTGTCGAATCGTGAAATCGCGAATTAGTTGTGGGCCCCTTCGGGTTTCGGCGATTGGAAATGCTCCATACATAAAAAGCACACAACAGTAATTGCCGAATCACGAAATCTGATTAGGCTATGGGCCCACTTCGAGTTTCGGCACTTGGAGAGTGAGTGGGTCTATTTCATAAGCCAACAGATGTCCCGAAAGAAAAAAAAAGCAGAATCGTTATTCTCCAAATCAATATGAGATGAGGTTAAAACTTCAAAACCTGAGTTTACAAACTCAAGGAAATACTAAGTAAAAACGGAGAGCAGACCTCCAAAAATTTCAATAACCAATTCGATTGAAAAATGTTTTTTAAGCTATCAACAATTACAATTTCGACTCCGGTATTTAAACACAGAAAATTGCCCCTTCGATCTTCTAAAAGATTTTTAATCAAGGCAATTAGAGTCTGGTTGCTTGAAAGGTTGAGGCTGCCACCGTTTAATCAACTTAAGACAAATTAGTAATCGGTGGTTGGCCCTCGAGTCTTGAAAGGTCAATATGGCCACCGATTCACGTTTTGCACAGGGGCGATGAAATGATTGCATTCTAACAGGAATCACATAGCCACAAAGATTCACGTTTTGCACAGGGGCGATGAAATGATTGCATTCTAACAGGAATCACATAGCCACAAAGACTAGCATGCAGATCCCATTTGTTTCCAGTCATGTTGAACACCTCCTCCCCCACAAAATTGAGAAGCTAGTGGGACATTAGATGGACAGCGCCCAGGCGCAGTGGCATCTTTTTCAGGCTACTAGTTATCTTCACAAACGTGCCACCCATGTGTCAGTCTATTACCCATATGAATTTGGAGAAGGAAGTTCTCTGAACACACTTTTGATGCTTCATCCATTTCCATTGTAGTTGGTTGGAGTTCGTCACCATGGCCTTCTGTGCATCGGTTTCTCCCACCAGGAAAAGCACCAAATATTTATTTGTTCTTGTTAGGCACAGTACTAAAGATCCATTTGAAGGCAATTTTGTGTTTTTATGCCAAAATTCACCAATGTTCAAGATGGGTCGGAAAACTTTGTATACTAGTACACTTATTTTATGCCCATCGTTCTCGAGCGTGAAAACCTCATTGTTTTCTTTTAACACATGGATCTCTCTTGTTGTGATTTCGTCTTCGTTGTTTGCCTGACTGCAATAGCTGATATTATTTTGCACTGCTTGCACTTTTAGCAAATGAGCTAGGGTTGGATATGTGCATTTCATTCTTGCTATATCAGCAACATCACAACGACCCAGGACACTACCCAGTATAAACGCATCAAGCTTTGCAAATGGATTGTCCATCAGTTCCCTACACATGAAGCTCCAAACAACACTCCACAAGAGGCAAGTGGAAACCTAAAACAGTCATCACAAATATGTGTTGAATCCAACTTTTTCATTTTCTCACTAGTTATTCGAAGGTTCATATAGCGCTCCAGCTTGCCTAGGTTATGACTATCACTAAATATAGTCAGATTAAAAGGTTTACAAGGTGAATTGGTATTGATAATATTAACATAGTACCAAGAAATGTTGGTTCTAATAAATAACTATTGGACAATCCGACAAGACAAGGTGTAGAAGGTGTAGACAAGGTGTTGAATAAAATCACAATCCGACAAGACAAGGTGTAGAGGGAATTTTGTTGTGATTCAATCAAGGAGAGTCTGATAGAGAACCAGCTATGCTTTCCTAACATGGCATGTCATTGGTTGGGTATTTGCATTTTTTAGAACATCCACAATGGGTAGGTGGAGGCACTTGAGTATCATAAGCACTTGTGTTTTGCATGACATTGGTTTGGCACTTAAGTTTTTGGAAAAAGGCAGTTTTTGAAAAAAGGCACAAGAGTTGGAAGCTCATAACTATTATGGTTTTTTGACCAGTTTGAAATAAATTAACTTGTCAAACACATTTCAAATTATTGTTGATAAAGAATATTTTTAAATTAATCAATATTTTATAATGGTAAAACTACATGCCTCATGTCATAAAGGCTCACAATGTTTATGAGATTGTTCATATGATTAAATTTTTCAATAAGTGCGGGTTAACCTCTTTCTCAACTAAACATATAAACTAACCTCAAAAAATAATTTATGATGATTTTGTTTATAACCTCACTTCAAAAAGTTTATGATGATTTGTTTATAAAATTACTTTTATAAGATTATAAAATTGTTGGTTTATTAAATTTCTAGGAAGTACGGGGTAAATTGAACTGATTTTGAGGTAAATACATAAATTCATATGAATTTATAATTTATTTTTAAAATATAAAATAGTTTTTTTAATAAATAAATGTTAATTTAATTTGTAATTAAATAAATTTTTTAAATGTATAACAATTTAATGATTTAATTTTAAAATTATTAATTTTAATAAATATTTTTTGTAATTTTATTTCTTAGGAGAGACAAAGTTACATTTTGTAGGTTCTTCAAGAGAATGCTAGTGTGGAATTATCAAAAGAAAGGAAAAGACTTGTAACCCATCTTTAAAAAGTGGTCACTAAGAGAATCTCGCTTTTGTGAGCCAAAATTTGACATGCATGACAGTTTGTCTAAAATACCTCACTTAAAAAGTTTTTCAAATCAAAAATGATTTTCATGCACGCAAACAAGGTGCCCAAAAACTTTTTTCTATGCCCTTGCAATTGTGTCATTGTAGAAAATTTTCTTCACTAAAATGATGTAAGTGTTGTACGTGTAGAGATACATCCATAGTGAAGCCTGAAAGTCTTGAGAAAAACATAGTCCAACAGAGTAGTATCTAAAAAGTGTCGATCAAAATTGAGAATGAAGTTTGATTCTTTAGTCCTACATATGCCTGTGATCCTCTATAAATGGTCGATGAAAAAAATCATTAGTTTCCTCCCCTTTTTGTTGTGTAATGTGCCATTAGCCCAAAGAAAATTGCATTCCATATTTGGACAGAGAATTCACTACCATGTTCATGTCCCTGTATACATGGGAGATGACCAAAGTATCAAATATATCCATCAAACGATAAATATCCTCCTGAATAAGACTAATAAAAATATTGTGACAAAATTGATGTTTTCTTGCCCAATTAATAACATTCATAGAGTCACCAAAGATTTGTATGTGATGAATTTTTTTTCTCTAGTAAATAGGAGCAATAGCTTCAACGCCAATAGGTTGACATATTTGTTTGTACCCCAACCCATTCCCATTTTTAAGTGAAAAAAATGATTTTATGAGAAGTGAAGAATTTCACCCCGCCCCAAATGGAGTTATGAGAGGCTCCATCAAAACATGCCTAGGTTTTTGAAGTGTCTATGTCCTCTTGATGTCTTACCTGCAAGGATGGTGCTTCTTTTGTCTGGGGGAAATGCAATAGGATTGATAGACTTTAGGCTGCAATTACCTCTGGAATAGAGGCTTTTTCTTTGAATATCATTGCATTCTGGGCTAGAAAGATTCCCCAACTGATTAGGAGAGGAACTGCTTTTAGTTCCTTATTTTGTGGATCATGAGACCAATCTTTCCATCCCAGTTCTAAAGTGTTTTCAGTCCATATGCATCTATGCATGAGGCTTGAGGATGTTTCGGACCAAACATTCTTGGAGAAAGGACGAGAAATGAGAATATGGTAAGTGGATTCATTTGCATTTTGTCAAAGTGAGCATCTATTCTGTACTTCTATCTGACGCCTACTCAGATTATCCCAAGTTGGGATTCTATTGTTTAAAGCTTCCCACACGTAAATTTTGTATTTTTGAGGACATTTTAACTTCCAAAGTCCCTTACACCACCATATAGGATTTTGTTGGATTGGGTCTATATTCAGAGCTATGTATCCATATTTTGGAGTGTAGGAGCCTAAACGGTCCTTTTTCCATACTAGTTCATCTTCCTTGTGCGAGAGTTTGATGTGTCCTCTTCTAGAGATGAAATATAAGTTTCCAATAAGTTTGCAGAAGCCCCATTTAAACCCAGTGATCAATCACTCCTCCATCCTTGGTTCCATATAGTAGTTGAGAGAGGGTCAGATAGATGGGATAGGAAGAAGATACCCTTCCTGTGAAGCTAATTGATTAGTTCTTCTGGAAGTATATGAGAATTCCCACTACCGGGCCAAGGATCGGCTCCTATGCGAAGATGGTTTCCTTTACCAACCCTCCATGCCAGACTATCACATACCACTGAGAAGGAGGATATCATTGCTTTCCAAATAATTGAACAGTGATGTGAAGACTTGTTTGGTGATCTGATCCAATCCTCCACGGATTTTGGAATACTGTATTTTTGTGTAAATACCTGCGTCCATAGACTAGAGACTAACATAAGACACCAACAAACCTTTGTCACCATGGCCTTGGAGAATACAAAAGTATTTTTGAGTCTCCAACCTCCCAATGCTTTTGGCATCGCAATACATTTCCATTTTGTCCAAGGTTGAGTATACTTATCCTCTGATCTAGACCAAATAAACCAAGAACAAGTCCTGCTTATTTTTTCCATCACCCCCTTTGGAATCCAAGCCAGTGACATCCAATATATTGGTATGGATTCTAGGACATATTTGGTTAGAGTGAGTCTACCTACTTTAGATAACCACCTAAAGCTCCAACCATTTAACCTTTTCTCCAATTTTGTCAACAACCATTTCCAATATTTTGTTCTGTAGTTGTCCGACTTCAGCTGGAACCCCAAGTATTTTAGGCCTTCTGAAATGTCCTAAACTTTGAAAGGGAATAGTCTCTAATAGATTTCGACTTCCTCTCTATCCATCTCTGAGATAGTGATGGTATATTTTTGTGAATTTATTTGCATCCTTGTAGTCTAGCAGAAGAGGGAAAGTATTTCTGCTAGGATTTATGTGTCTCCTACCACACCACTACAGAAAATGAGGACATCATCCATGAACAATAGATGTGTGATACGCATCCCTGGTGCAACCTGAATTCCTTGAAAAATCCCTACACTTGTTTCATTATCAATAGCCTTTCTCAATCCTTCATCTACCAGTAGAAAAATAAGTGGGTACAAGGGGCATCCTTGACGCAGTCCCCTTTATTAAATGAAGAAAGGGGATGGAACCCCATTGATAAGGACTACAAAAGATACTGAAGAGATGCATCCCATCACCCATTTTATGAAATGGACTTCAAATCCGAGATGTGTAAAATTAAGTCGAATGTAAGACCAATTCACTCTATCAAATTCTTTTGAGAGATCAATATTTAGAATCAAACCCTTTTCTCTTGCGGTATTTAGGTTGTGTAGGCCTTCTTGGGCTACCCCGATTGCCTCATGAATCTGGCACCCTTCTAAAAACCCAATTTTTTCTTTGGAAATGGATTCTGATAGTAACGGATTCAGCCGACGAGCTATGATTTTGGAAATAATTTTGTATATACAATTACACAGAGAAATTAGCTTGAATTCATTAAAATACTAAGGATCATTTTCCTTAGGAATGAGGGCTATAAAAGTTGAATTGAAGGGACTATGAATTCTTCCATTGATTCTAGATTCCTTAATTAATTTTAGTAGATCATTTCCAATTAGGTGAAAGAAACCCCTGTAGAATTCAATTGTCCATCCATCTGGACCTGGAATTTTATCCTTTTGGAAGCTATGAAGAGTTTCTTTTTTCTTATCTTCAGTGACTTCTGCAAATAAGTCTTGGTTCTCTTGTTCATCCACGAAGCTTGGAAAGTATAGTGCAAAATTTATAATTTATGTTATGTTCACTCTCCTGTCCGCTTTGAATAAACACTAAAAATGGATTTTACCCATGCCTATGAGGCCTTTGAAGGAAGTGACAAATCTACCCTCCTCATCCTTTAAGCCCCATATTTTGTTGTCTACTTTCCTCCCCTTGGCATAGGATTGGAATAATTTTTTATTCTCATGGTCGTTCTCAAGCGAGATAGCTCTATTTTTATCCTCCATGTTTCTTCTTAAATCGCCAGCAAATGCCTATGCCTAGCCTCAAGCCTTTTTAAGTTGTCTCAAGCAGAGCTTGAGGTGAACCGAAAATATGAATATTGATGTATCAACTTCAAATGATCCTCTATACTTTGGAGTTCTTGTTCTTCTTCTTTCTATTTTGTTTTTTCCCACATAATAAAAAACTTTTTTATTCTTTTGATATTTGTCACAAATTGGATAGCAGTCGAACTACCCTCTGAATCCCTTATGTCAATCCAATTGGACTTGAACAAATTCTGAAAACTCTCATCCTTTAGCCAAGAATAGTTGAATTTAAACGAAGCGATATGATTTTGAGGACCACCTTCGATTTCCAACCATACTGGAGAATGGTCTGATTCACCTCCACTTCCAATACATTAACAAAATTGGAATGGAATCATCGCTAAAGTTTCAGAGATTAAGAAACAGTCTAACCTCTTGGATATACGAGCCTCCCCTACCCTCATATTCCTCCAAGTGGGTAGTAGCTTTAGTGGAGCTATACTGATGAGGCCATTGGAAGACAATAGGTGGATAAAGAAGAATGCATGGTTGTATGGGTGGGATGAGGGGCACCAACTTTCAGCTTCCCCCAGAGAGAAATTGAGATGTCCTCCTAATATTAGAAATTTGTTCTTCATGAGGTATTTACCAAGCAGAGTTTCCCAGAAGGAGTTTCAATTTGAATGAGTTCCATAAAAATTGATTATTCTAATATCCATACCAAATCCTTCCACCAGAAAATCACCCCATAGACAAGAGTCAAAATCCTAGGAGTTTAAGAATTTGATACATCTAGATCTCTAGCCTTGACTAGTCCTCCCAACCTACCCCTGGCATCCAATCCCAAAAATATCCAACTTGGGAGGAGGGAAGTTACAATCTTGGTGGTTGGGACTTCATCTGCTAGGGTTTCTTGAAAAATAACTACATCGGGCTAGTGTAGAGATACCAACCTATTTAGTCTGGATTTGTTTTGGGGAATCGCCAAAACCTTGCAATTAAAGGTGAGGATTTTCATGGGAAAACCCCGACTAAGTATTTTTCTACTCTAAGTGCTCCTATTATTGATTTTTTTCATCCTAAAACAATATCAATGAGTGCTCAGGATTGTACCTTGGAGAGGTGAGAGTTTCTACCTCGACCCTTTTTAGTTTTTAGGATCTTCAGATTTGGGCCCAAGCCTTTGTATTGTGCAATGGGAATGAAAACTGATCTATTACAGAGTTGGAAACAAATAGTCGAGTCCTCAGACTCATCAAAGGAATATTCCTCATATGACCAGGAATTTGGGGATCCAGGCGTTGAGTACAGACGAAGAGAAAAGTAGTCCAGTGATGGAAAAGGAGAGTGTGTGGATTTAGGGAAAGGATTTAGAGCCGAATTATTTGGAAAATGGATATTCCATAGAGAGTGATTACAATCCACCATAAAAAAATTGAATGCTTTAATTAACCTGTTTACTGGACGGGAGAAGTAAGATGCATACCCAAAAGGTTATCGATCAAGAACTGAGGAACTTCCTCTGGGCTTATCTCTAAACTTGTCACTTCCCTCGCTACTGGAATTAAGGTTGATTCATCTCCCCCTAGATAGCTAACCCATCAACCAAAAAAATAAGAGGCTCTATTGGAGCACAAGACGTAGTACCCACCGAAGCCGACGCTGAAGAGGGAGAGGTGACACCCAAATTCTCCTAACGCCCCAGACCAATTCTATTCTCTATAGAAGTCTAACTATTTGTGTGCCCCCTCTTGCAATTCTTTCATTCCTTAACAATATTCCCATACTCATGGAATCTCCTACATCATAATGGAACCCCTTAATAATTTAGGATTTGTACCCTAATCCTTCCTAAATCTGTCAAGTTAAGGAATTACCAAAGCCCTTCTCTGATATTTAGTAAAACTAGAATCCTTTCCACTCACATCTCTCCAGATTCTAAAAATCCCATATCGGCTACCAAAAACTCCCCCAAAAATTTCCCAATTGCTTGGAAGCATTTTTCTAACCAAAGGTGTGGAGGGAGACCTGACAATCGAACACAAATTAGGATGGAGTCCAATATCTCACTTGATGCATCAGAGGTGGGGTTCCAAAGCTTCATTAGCACCAGCGAAGAATCTATTGACCAACTTTTTTGAAGAACATTTGTAGCATGCATCTCCTCTGGAAAAAAATCATGAACCAACCCCTCGAGAGGCAACTGATTCTAGGTAGAGGGATTTATGACGCACCCCAATTTGTCACAGCCTAGGCCTTGAGAGTTTTCTTACTGAATTGGCAGCCATAAGATTTCCCAACTATGGTTTTATCAGCCACCTCTGCCACCCTAGACAAATTTAGGTCATCTCCAAGGATGAAATTAGGTTTTTCCTTGGAATACCCAATAGACTTATTTTGTTTCATTCGTCGGGTATCTAGAGCTCCCAAAACACCTTGCTCCAGATTCAAATGTGTGTTAAACCTAGGTTCCCCATGGAAAACAAAGTCCCACTCGTTTGAATTTGAGGGTCATAAGTTTGAGGAAATAAACCCTTCCAATGACTCCTCTAGTTATTTCAGGAAGAAGACTTGATCCACAAAAGGATATAAGAAGTATGGGGATGGACCATATTCCAATGATATCCAATTTGCGGGCCCTAGTTTCGTCCCATCTAAAAATTCTTCTAGAATGACCTCATAGAAAACCACTGGTTCCCCCTAATTTGGTGAGGGGAGCACAGTCAATGTAGGACCCAGGAACGACCATGAGAAGTTACTCGTGGATGAAGAGGGGGTGAACCTATACTGAATGGGGGAAAAAGTGCCTTCAAAGACCATAGAATTATGACCGCACGATGAAGCGGAGAAATAAGGTAAAATGTATTTTGTGAAACCTTCGGATGTCAAAACTAATCCATTCCTAGATTCCCCCCCGAGCCAAGAAAATGCTTACGATTCTGACCGAGAGTAAAAACCTAATACCCCCAAAAAATATGAGAAGAAATTTCTTCAAGCATTGACGAATCCTCCTCCTCTAGATGTAATGGGTGAGAGTGAGTGGGACTTCCGTCTGTGCCCATCCAGGGTAACAATTTTCCTGGATCTAGCAAGTAAGCCACCACATCATCATAGTTTGTCATTAGGAAAATTTTGGGCTATTGTAGATTCACTCGAGACACTCCATCACGACCTCACAAATGGAAACACGGCTACAGTAAACCCTTCAGACATCAAAGAGAGGGAAACAAGTCAAAAAGGCTCAGGCCTCACGCCCGAGTCTTGTGGTAATACCTGGAGGCTCATATGACCTCAGTTGTGGGTCGTAGGGTTAATTGAGAGCCTCAAAATTCCCATCGCTATCTACCCTCACCCTACACTATTTCATGTCTTAATAAATATTTATTTTTATATTAAATTTAATTTTAATAAATATTTAATTTTATATTAAATTTAATTTTAATAAATATTTAAATTTAGATATAATTTTCTAATCAAATGTATGTTTATCCTATAAACATATCATATAAATTTAATAAATCTTGTTTTATATTTAAATTTCATAAATTCAATTCTTAACATAAATTCTATAAATTCAAAAACATTTTAAGCTTCAAATTTGATCAAAAATTAATTGAGAAGTTAATCAATACTAGTTAATAAAAAATTTCTAATCAAATTAAATTATAGAAATAAAATTAAATAGATTCTTAAATTTATTAAATTATTATTATTATTATTTTATTTAATGAATGATTATTTTTAAAGACATTAATTAATATTATCATATAAAAAGTCATACATGATATTTAGATCAATGGAAATAGTCAATTTGATGATGTTTATGGTGTTGATTATTTTTAGAAACATAAACTAATATCTTAATATTTAAAATACTAATATTTATATTAACATTCATTTGATACACATCATAATGGACAAGTTTTATGACACATACATAGATAAATATATATGAATTGAGAGATGCATAGAAGTTATATACATATATAGAGAGATATACATAATGAAGAAAACATAAATATTATCATTTTAATATCTAAAATGACACAAGATTTAACACAAAAAAATATGATATAGGATTTTGAAAACATTAGTAAATGACTTTGAGCAATATTTGAATTTTTATAAAGTTTTAATATTTGAATAATATTTAAATTAACATCATGTTGAAGCTTTGACCAATAGAAATACTTATGTAGTATTTACTTTTTCTTCTCCATCCCAAAGTGTCATTCCACCTGACTATAATGGGCTTCCCAAATCAGCGTCACATGATGGATTGAAGGAACACAGAGATGACTCAGATGGCATAAAAGTTCATATTGAAGATGAAATTCGACAATGACTATGCATGCTCCCAACATCTAGTAGGTTGTAGCGAAGTCAAGATCGTTGTCCTAGATTTGGGAGTTGGGACCACTCGAAGGTCTCATGTCGGCAAGAGTTGAGCACCATGGCCATTTTTTCAACTGGCAGTCGACTGAGGTAGTCAATGATGGGATTGGTGTTCCATTTCTTATATTTAATATTGAGGTGAAATTGTTGCAAGTATGTGGACCAATTTTGATGGAGGTCATTCTGTAATTTTCCTTATGTCTCGATGAACTTCATAGGCTTGTGATCCATATGGATGATTGTCTCGTTCCCTAGAATGTAATGACTCCATTGGTGGTAGGATTGTACAATGGAGTACATATATTTTTCATAGGTGGGGTACTCATATATGATATCTGAGAGTGTCTCACTATGATAGGCCATCAAGTGATCTCACGACTGAGATTGACACCAACAACGTAGTCTAAAGCATATGTATCAATCTCAAAAGGTTGTTACAGATTGAGTAAGGAGAGCATCAAGGCTGAGCATAGATGATGTTTGAGATCATCAAATGATTTATGTTGTGACATGGACCACACAAATTGGGATTTTCAACCACCCTTCGTCACATGGCTGACGGGCCATGAAATAAGAGAGAACCCCAACACAAATATGTGATAGAATTTGGCAAGGCCAAAGAAGCTTCGAATTTCGGTTAGTGTTACTAGGGATGGATAATCACAGATGACTTGGATCTTAGATAGATTTTCATGCGCATCATGTTCATATATAATGTACATGAGGTATTGGAACCTCCTCATGTCTAAGGATAATTTATTTAAGCTATCATATATCATGTGTTATTGCAGGGTGTGTATGATCTACTAAATGTGTTGCAAGTGTTCTTCCCAACTCTTGTTTAAGATGAGTATGCCATCCAAATATACAACCACAAAGTAAATGGTTAAATGCCACAAGATTTCATAACAGATGGTATAAACATGTATTTATATTACTAGGATTTCTAGTATAATAAAGTATGCCTCCCCTAATAAAATGAGCTACATCTTCTTGCATTCTGGGCCAACACACATACCTATATAAATTGGAAATTGTCTTCCCAACGCTAAAATGTCCTACAACCTTGGACATCATGAGATTCTATAATAAGTTTCAATATATCACATTTAGGAACATATACCTTATATATCTTGTAGAGTGACCCCTTCAAGATATCATAGCCAACCTTACTGTCACCTTATTCTACATCAATTTGGACATGTAGCTACTAAAACACCTCTTTAAAATCCTCATATTTCATGTATTCCACTTCCTATGCATCATGGTTAAAATTATCCATATGCATAACAATTTTCAAAGATATAATATTGGATGTGGTTCGCCTTGAAATCATGTATGCCAACTTATTAGTACTATCCATATTATATTTGATTACTACATGAAAATTCTACAAAACCCTCATCTAGTTGTAATGTCTAGTTTTTTTAAGCTTCCTCTTGGTATGCAAACAATTCAATGGCTACTAATAAATGTGGATGATAGTTTCCTTCTCTATTGGATAGTACTTATATTTATTAACAACTTGAACCAAGGTGTAGAGTTCCTTATCATACATAGAGTAGTGAGGGAATCTCTCACAATGAAACATTTCATAAAGATAGAATACCATATTAACTCTTTATATCATGACCACTCCCATATATTATCCACTTGCATCCATATCCACTTATAAATCCCTTTCCATATTAAGTAATGAAAAAATGTTTCTTAATTGATCTTCCCTTTTAACTCATCAAAGGCCTTTTTTTTTATTTCCCCCCCACTAGAAACTCTTACCATCAATTATTCTAGAATGAAGTGGGGAAACTACAATTGAAAATGATGATATAATTTTTTTTGGATACTACGCCCCAAAAGGATATCCCAACTTCAATGACATTAGTAGGAACTAGTCACTTGAGGATGGACTCCATATTCTCGGGATCTATATTGAGTTTTTCTCAACCAATTACTCACTCCAAATACACCAATGACTACTAATATAAATTGAACATTTCTTGAGGTTAGACAATAGTTGATGATTTTTGAAATTCTATAACATGTGCATGATATGTGAGATATGCTCTTTCCAAGTAGATATATAAAACAATATATCATCTAAGTACACTAAGATTCATAAATGAATCTAGAAAGGGATGCGATACATCACTCATCAAACACATAAATGTAGCTAGTGTATTACATAAACCAGAATGTATTACCATCCTTTCAAATAGACCTTTACTTGTGTTGAAGGTGGAATTCTAGGTGTCCTATTATTTAAATCATACCTGGTGGTATCCCAATTTGATACACAACGTAGTGAAGTACTTGGTATACTACAATTGATCTAACAAATCATCAGTCCTAGGAAGAGAGTACTAATTCTTGAGGGTAATATTGTGAAAAGCTCTATAATCAATACACATTTACAAAGTCCCAATATTCTTGGGTACTATGATGATATGTGACTGATAAGGTGAGTTTCTTCTTTCAATTACTCCTTGGTCCAACAACTACTATAACTATTTCTTCACTTGATCTTCTTCTAGGATGGACTATCTATATAGACCAATATTTCGCAGTGGGGAATGAAGTGAAAACTATGTCATATGCTCCACTTCCCTCTTAGGTTGTAACCCTTTAGGATCCTAAAAAACTTCCATATATTCTTATAAAAACTGCTCGAGCTAATAATTCTCCTCCTTTGTACACCCCTCTAGAGTTTCCTTTACTTTTATTGATTCATATTAACCTCATTGGTTCTTCCTTAAGAAAAGTAATGCAAAATTCCTACTAGAACTAATCAATTTCATGACTTGGTTATCACTTAAATGAGGAATATTTTGGATTTACCTCTATCTGCATTGATGATGAAAATATCCCTTATCCTTGATTACATCCCTCATATCCATGTAGGGTCTTACAAACACTACACCACACACATAAAGTGGTACTACGTCTACCTTCAGTTCATTAATATAGTTTTTACTTATAGGAAATTTAATATTACACTTTTTAGTGACCTTGATCTCTACATATTAATTTACCCATCCCAATGGATATTTGTTAGGATGATCATGAACTTCCAATGGAATATTTCCAACCAGATATTCTGCTATGAGGTTGACAGGTAACTAAAATCAATAAGATCATCCACCTTCGTCTTCTTACCTAAAATTGAATATGGAAGAGTTTATTCATGTTATTCTATTTCTTTTCATGAATGCTACTTAGTTTCACCTCCTTCTACACTATAGTTTAGAAAATATTTTCATATACATATTAGATACTCACTACCTGATTTCCTGAACCTCTGGCTAGCAGGATCTTCTTCTTGGAATCATTATTATGGTTCATTGGGTTCATCTATGGATGTATCTTCAAACGTTTATCTTTGGTGTGACCATTGTTATTGTTAGCACTCTGTAATTTGCCCAAGGCTGCGAAGGCAGTCACAGAGGAAACATCAAAACCATTTCGAGTCTTGGATCTAGCCCTCCAAGACTCAGAGAGGGATCTCTCTGTCTGATATAACTTTGTTGGAAGAGTACATTAGGCTAGCTATGCAGAATAGGGTTATGTTCTTGGGGTTTTCTGGTTGAGACAACAAAAGAAGACCATTGGGCTATGGGGTCTGTGACAAGTTTGAAATTGAACACAGGTCTATAAGGTATTTCCACAGGGCAAGGTAATGCAGGTGTTGGATCCTTTAGAAATAAAATGATGTAGAGAAGGAATAGACAAGATAATCAACTACAACAAAAAAACATTCAAGAATTTCTTCATTGTAGTATCAGAGGAAAACATTAAAATTCTCAAAAGCACTGCACAGAGTATTAGGGATAAATTCTACGTTAAATCTCCTTTTGAAAATTAGAAAGAGAGAAACATAATGAAGACTGATTAGAATCACATTCAACGAAGAAAGAAAAACTTCACCAATCATCGACATACATGAAACCTGTGAAAAAGTCCCTTTGTATTCCTGGTGAATCAGAAAAATGTTACAGAGAATAGCCTTCTGGGTGAAAGAATAAATAACCACTACATTAAAAATAATCTATGGATAAATACAGGAGATCCCCCAACAATTTCTGTGAGTCATATTTAACCACCTCGGCCAAAATAGCCACAAATCCCCCAAAATCTAGAACTGTCCGCCATGAAAGACGGGCCTAATTTCTGCAAAAAAGGGGTCTGAATAGACATCTATTTCTCTTCAGTGTTGATACCTGGGCACAAAATTAAGGAGGTTATTGTAGATGGACATGTGCTGGAAAAAAACCTATTTTGGGTTTGCCAAATTCGCCTCCAACTGGTCGTAACAGCTCCCACAAAATCAGGACTCTAATGGAAAAATGAAAATCTGGAAAAAAGGGCCTCAAAGAGGGATTTGATTCTCCCCGCTCATGGCACCTGTGAAAAAACTGAGACAAGTGTTTGTTCTTCATCCCGTTACAGAGAAAAAACTCTCTCGATTTTTCAAAATTTGATTTATTCTACCTGGAATTCGTTTTGAAAGAAGACGTACTGAACAGGCAAAAATGGACGATTTTTTGAAAAAATGGGAAAAGTGGTTTTTTTTTTTCGGGAGGGTGGTATTCCGGACCCCCCCTGAGGTGGTAAGCAGTTTTAGGGGTGGGGGGTCCGCTGGCATGTGGGGGTGACACCTGTCTGAGGGTGGTTTAATTAAAACAACCATTCCGGACCCCCCCTCTCGTTAAACTTCAGATGGTGAGGGGGGGTCCGGAAAGTTTTACATCCGTTTGATTTATTTGACTTGGGAATGAGAGTGTATGAGGTGGGTAGGACTTAGGATAGGTTTATGTTTTTTGATTTTTGTATTTTATTTTGATTAATGTTTGTTTTTTGTTTTAAAGTTATATATTTTGTTTTATATTCGTTTGTTTAATATATGTTTTTGTATTTTTATGTTTTGTTTTTTATATTTTATGTTTTTTATATATGTTTTTGTATTTTATGTTTTATGTTAATTTTTATATGTTTTTTTTAATTAAGATTTTTTAATTTGTTTTTAATTAATTTAAATTAATGGAACACTAACCTTATTACTAACTTAAATAATTAATTTTACTATTAATTAGTTAATTAATAATTAACTAAATTACTTTTTAATTGATTAATTAATTTCTAACAAGATTTTAACGTAGCTTTTTGTCTTATTACCCTATCTTTATTAACCTATTTACTAATTACTAACATTATCAATTAATCTAATTAACTTATTTGATTTTTCCTTTAATCCTAAGTTCATTTATTCGTAAATGGGTGGCGGGATAATGGAGGATGATGTCATGAGGTGACAGGGTATGTCAGAAAATGATGAATGGTAAGTGATGGGAGTCAGGACCAATAGATTCCTGCCACGTAGAGATAGGGGCCCGCGAGAAAAACATTCCATTCTGGACCCCCCCATTCCATTAAAAACAGACCAGTCGAGGGGGTCTGAAATTCAATCTCAGTCATTGATGAAAGTGTTGGTGCTTCAACCATTCACATGTGTTCCTTCGTTATCTCTGATTCTGGACCCCCCCCCCCCACCGTTAAAAGAATAACAATCGAGGAGGTCCAAAATCCACTGTCAACCATTGATCTACGCATCGCTAGATCGACCATCGATCTAAGCGCGTTCTTTATTCTCCAGGCATGAATGCAGCAAAAACTTAGGCTTTAGCGCTTTTTGTGGGTTTTGTGCGCTTCTTCCCTTTCTTTTGTCTCCACGGGATTAGGAAAAACCACTCAGCATCCACAACCATGAATTTTCTTTTCTTTTCCTTTCCTTGAAAATAATTTGCAGAGATGAATTATTATTTGCAAACCAAAATACACCCAGAGTGAAAACATTTCTAGTCACCAGATGATACTATGAATTATAGGGTTATAATAGTGGCTCCACCTGGGGATGGAAACTTCTTTCAAGAGGTGTCAAGAACCACAGACCTATGAACATGCAGACCAGTGCTTTATCCATTGGGCTGATCCCAAAATCTTATTCTACAACCTGTACCTATTTTGATTTTGCAACTGAAACCAAATTAAAATAAACATTGCTGAAAAAGAGATGCTCGGAATGCTGAGCTTATTCATTTTTTCCTACCTACCCTATGCTACAAATAATTTTGTCATTCTAAATGATACGATAATGCCAATGAATCCAATCAAGTAGTTGTTGAGACCAGAGGACTGTTTGACTGCTCGTTAGTACAGTGAAAAGGGCAGCTTGACCTTTTTCCCATAGACTCAAAACTGCACAGTGTAAAGGCCACTGTTGAAAACATGATTGATATTTACCATAGAGACCTCGACAATCTTGAAGAACAAAAGTACTGCCAAAGATATATTGAGGCTCTACAGTGAAAAAATTCTCCATATAGGTAGCTATAGTATCAAGGTAGAAATGACATGTTCCTTGAGTTTTGGATTCTGCCAAGTGAGCAACATGCTCTGGCACTGTATCTATGTTATTTTCATCCTCATGCATTTCCTGACATGGCTGCAAATTTTCTGATGGGTTTTGAAATGATGCTTCTACTAAACACACCCCTGTAGCTGACTGTCTTATCATATCCATATCATAACAACTTTTTATCCCATGGATGGATGATGGAAAATGAATTTGACAACACAGGTCATCCAACCGATCAACTATTGGATCCTGAAAAGACTGACAACATTGTTGCATTGATTCAAATGAGATTTCCTAACTTTTTATGTATTCATCCTTCAACACTTGTTCAAGAGTCTCCTTCAAAATTTGAAATGAATTATAATCTAATGAGACATAATTACATTCCACTGTTTCAAGTCTTGTTTCGAGCTCTGGACTTCCATCTGGACTTTGAAAATCAAGGGAAAATAGTGATTGTGATTTTGGGTCTAAAATAGATCCCATGTCATCAATGACATCCTCTACTGAATCATCATAAAAAAAATTGTCTTCACTATTCACAACTTGCCTAGAGTTTCTTTTCAGAAATTGAAAAGATGAGAAACATAAGGGCAAAGATTTTTCCCTTACTCTGAAATTTTCTACATTTTCCTTATCACTGTCATGATTGTAGAGAAAAGGATGATTGTCATATCTGAGCTGTAATTGATCTTCTTCCTGCCAATGACATGCTATTGGTTGCTTTGAACAATCAACATCTATTCCAGCCTCATGATCATCATCATATTGATCACACTTGGGTAGATTATGCCAGTAAGAAAAGTCATCAAACATGCACATCATATCAGCCGATGGCTCTTCAGCAAGATGAGTTGGAACTTCATCTTTGACTGTGTTGTGAATTGAATACATGAAAGAATCATTATCCAAACCATGGTACCAAGGATGAACAGAAAAATGTTCAGGAACATTGACCTTTTCTTTATCTAAAATCAATGGAACACGATGTCTTTGGACAACAAACTCATCTTTTCTATTGATCCTCTGCATCATCTCTTCCATGGCACTGGCCAAAATGTCTAGTTTAGCTTCTGATGACTTCAACTACTCCTTTTCTTTGTTCTTTACCTTTGACATTTTGATCAACAAGTTGGCCTCCACATCAACTGCAACCTTTTTCATTTCTTCAAGACTTACAATGTTACTTTCTCTTAACTGAAATGTCATCTCAGGATCGAAGGCATCTGGGTAATGCAAGTGAGATAATCCTGGGCGTGGCCTTATATCAGTAGGTATTGCATGATATACCTTATTGAATCTGGCTGAAAACTGATGTATTGTCTCCCCTGGATTTCTTTTCAAGTGGTCATACTCTTATAGGATGAGGAAAACATTTCCCATGACCACCCATCTATCTAGGAAAACTTGCATAAATTGATGAAAATTTCTGATATTTGCAGCTGGCAGATTTCTAAACCAATTTTTAACTTTACCTTGCAAAGACAGGGAAAACATCCTGATATAGACATTGTCATCTTCAACCTCATAAAGGTCATGAAAATCTTCAAACCTCTGGATGTGTTTTTCAGCAGTAATATTGGCATTCTCTCCATCAAACCTGGGCAAATTATTGGTGTAATTTGTAGGGAGGTCATGGAGGATAGGAGGCAAATCTAGGGGCTTGTACCTGTCTAGGATTTTGGCAGGTACAGGAGGTGACGCAAGAGGCTTACGACCATCTGGAGGTTTGGCAAGAGTAGGAGATAAAGCAGGAGGCTTATGTCTCACTAGGATTTCTACAGGTGCATCTAGGATGTGCACAAGTGTATGAGTATATACATAATCTACAATTTGGGGTTTAGTCTCTTGAGGCTCTTCAGGTTGAAAATAATCATCCTGAATTTCAACAATATACTCTGGAACAGGATCATGATAAGAGAGAAAGTAATTGAAGATGAAACAAATAATATCATGAATACAATTTGAGCTTGAGTACCTGGCCTTTCTAGGCTGTTTGGCCATGCTTTAGGTTCTTCCTTCGGTGGAGTCTTTGAGTTGGCATTGTCGAGTCGCCAGGTGAATGATATTAAGAATCTTGTGTCTGGTCAATGTCCACCATCAGTGATCAGATTTGGAGCTTTGAAGTGTACTACTGGGGAAAGAGTCCCCAGTATGGTCGCCATTTTGTTAGCACTCTAAAATTTTCCCAAGGCTGCGAAAGTAGTCACAGAGGCAACATCAAAACCACTTAGAGTCTTGGATCTATCCCTCCAAGACTCAGAGAGGGATCTCTCTGTCTGATATAACTTTGTTGGAAGAGGATATTAGGCTAGCTATGCAGAATAGGGTTATGTTCTTGGGGTTTTTTGGTTGAGACAGTAAAAGAAGACCATTGGGCTATGGGGTCTATGACAAGTTTGAAATTGAACACAGGTCTATAAGGTATTTCCACAGGGAAAGGTAATGCAGGCATTGGATCCTTTAGAAATAAAATGATGTAGAGAATGAACAGATGAGATAATCAACTACAACAAAAAAGCTTTCAAGATTTTCTTCATTGTAGTATCAGAGGAAAACATTAAGATTCTCAAAAGCACTGCAGAGAGTATCAAGGATAAATTTTGCGTTAAATATCCTTTTGAAAATTAGAAAGAGAGAAGCATAATTAAGACTTATTAGAATCACACTCAACGAAACAATAAAAAATTCACCAATCGTCGACATACATGAATCCTGTGAAAAAGTCCCTTTGTATTCCTGGTGAATCAGAAAAATGTTATAGAGAATAGCCTTATGGGTGCAAGAATCAACAACCACTACATTAAAAATCATCTCTGAATAAATAGGGGATAACCCCCAACAAGTTTTGTGAGTCGGATTTAACCGCGTCGGCCAAAAATAGCCACAAATCCCCCAAAATCTGGAACTGTCCGCCATGAAAGACGGGCCTAATTTATGCAAAAAAGGGGTCCGAACAGACATCTGTTTCTCTTTAACGCTGACACCTGGGCACAAAATGAAGGAGGTTATTGTATATGGGCATGTGCTAGACAAAAATCTCCTTTGGTTTTGCTAAATTCACCTCCAGCTGGCCGTAACAGCTCCCGCAAAATCAGGACTGTAACGGAAAAATGAAAATCTGGAAAAAAGGGCCTCGAAGATGGCTTCGATTCTCCCTAGTCGTGGCACGTGTGAAAAAAATGAGAGAATTTTTTGTTCTCCATCCCGTTACAAAGAAAAATGTCTCTCTGTTTTTCAAAATTCGATTTATTCTGCCCGGAATTCGTTTTGAAAGAAGACATACTGAACAAGCAAAAAATGGCGATTTTTTGAAAAAATGGGAAAAGTGGTTTTTTTTTCCGGGAGAGTGGTATTCCAGACCCCCCTTGAAGTGGTAAGCAGTTTTACGGGGGGGGTCCACTGGCTTGTGGGGGCGACACATGTCCGAGGGTGGTTTAATTAAAACAACCATTCCGGACCCCCCCCTCTCATTAAACTTCGGATGGTGAAGGGGGGTCCGAAAAGTTTTACATCCGTTTGATTTATTTGATTTGGGAATTGGAGTGTACGTGGTGGGTAGGACTTAGGATAGGTTTATATTTTTTTATTTTTGTATTTTATTTTGATTTATGTTTGTTTTTTGTTTTAAAGTTGTATATTTTGTTTTATATTCGTTTGATTAATATATGTTTTTGTATTTTTATGTTTTGTTTTTTATATATGTTTTTGTATTTTATGTTTTATGTTAATTTTTATATGTTTTGTTTAATTAATATTTTTTAATTTGTTTTTAATTAATTTAAATTAATGGAACACTAACCTTATTACTAACTTAAATAATTAATTTAACTATTAATTAATTAATTAATAATTAACTAAACTAAATTTTAATTGATTAATTAATTTTTAACAAAATTTTAACCTAACTTTTTGTCTAATTACCCTATCTTTATTAACTTATTTACTAATTACTAACATTATCAATTAATCTAATTAACTTATTTGATTTTTCCTTTAATCCTAAGTTCATTTATTCGTGAATGGGTGGCACGATAATGGAGGATGATGTCATGAGGTGACGGGGTATGTCAGAAAATGATGAATGGTAAGTGATGGGAGTGGGGACCAATAGATTCCTGCCATGTAGAGATAGGGGCCCGCCAGAAAAACATTCCATTTAGGACCCCTCCTTCCATTAAAAACAGACTAGTCGGAGGGGTCTGGAATTCAATCTCAGTCGTTGATGAAAGAACTAGTGCTTTAGCCATTCAGATGTGTGCCTTCGTT
>ML822862.1:51736-67292 GCA_009831015.1 Picea engelmannii
CATGGAATCACCCAAGGATTCACACTGGAAAATGGCAAAACGAATTTTGAGATATGTAGCAGGAACACTAAATTTTGGTTTATGGTACACTACATCTGATTGTAATCAACTTTTTGGTTACACAGATAGTGACTTTGCAGGCATCCTAGACGACAGGAAAAGCACATCAGGATATGTTTTTCAACTGGGCACGAACCTGATTTCATGGGCATCGAAGAAGCAGCCGATTGTATCAATATCTTCTGCAGAGGCATAGTATGTTGCAGCTACCTCAGCTTCTTGTCAAGCTGTATGGCTCAGAAGATTATTGAAAGACATGTCACAAACAGAGAAGGATCCAACTCCTATCTTCTGTGACAACACATCAGCAATTGCATTATCCAAGAACCATGTGTTTCACAAGAAAAGTAAACACATTGACACTCGGTTTCATTTTATACGCGAGCTAGTCACTAATGGTGACATTGCACTACAATTTTGTGGTTCTAGAGATCAGCTTGTTGATATTTTCACCAAGCCACTAGGAAAGTCAGTTTTTGACTTCCAGAGACAGCACTTAGGCATAGTCAGTGCTGCTAATTGTAACTGTTGAGTCTAAGAGGGAGTGTTAAATATATTGTACCCTCAACAGTATGATCGTACACTGCGAGCTGTACTGGACAGTTGTACTTTCTATTTCTGTCTTGCTTGAGCATATATAAGATCAGCTATTTCCTATTGTTTGCAACTCTTCAGTACTTCAACCTACTTCAGTTTTGTTCTGTACTTCTTCATACATTTGAATATACTATTCTTTTCTCTCTGCATTTCTCTTTGCTTCACAATTTATCAAACTCCACTATAATCCATCCCTCATATTTCTCCCTTCTCACTATGAACAAGTGATTGTGAAAAGCCGAAACGTGCAGCTCCACATTGTCGAATCGGGCTCTTGTAGGGCGAGCATATATGTGAGGTAAAAGAAATGATGTAAACCAGTTCGAAATTGTCGAACCGTTGTAGATACGATCATCTTCAATCGATCCTTCATCTTGAGGACCACCTGCAGCGATAAACCTAATAGTGAAATCCAACAGGCGAAAATCTAGCTGGTGAGGAGGCAAATCCTCTATCAACCATCACCCTAAATCTAGCTGACCAATATCCCTATCTCCCACAAAGGCCATATATATTCTTCCTCCAGGCTCCATTGTTCCACTGGAAAACATGTCTCAGCTCGAACCCAACATGAGGAATCCCATAGCCCGAAATGCTAGCATGCAGATCCCAGAGAAGCTGGCGGGAGACGGGAAGCTCCCAGGCGCAGTGGCAGCTTTTTCAGGATACTAGTTATCTTGACAAACGTGTCGCCCATGTGCCCGTCTATTACCCATATGAATTTGGAGAAGAAAGTGCTCAGAACACACTTTTGATGCTCCATCCATTTCCATTGTAGTTTGTTGGAGTTTGTCACCATGGTCTTCTGTGCATCAAATTCTCCCGCTAGGCAAAGCACCAAAGATTTATTTCTTGTTGTTAGGCATAGTACTAAAGATCCCTTTGAAGGCAATTTTGAGATTTTATGCCAAAAATCACCAATGTTCAAGATGGGTGGAAACATTTGTTTACTAGTACACGTTTTCTATGCCCATCGTTCTCGAGCTTGACAACTTCATTGTTTGCTTTTAACACATGGATCTCTGTTTCCCTGGCTTTACGGGCTGTGATTTCGTCTACTCTCTGTTCATTAAATATTATGAAACTATACCCATCTTCATTGTTTGCCTGACTGCAATAGCTGATTCTGCACTGCTTGAACTTTTAGCAAATGAGTTAGGGCTCGATCTGTGCATTTAATTCTTGCTATATCAGCAACATCACAACAACCCAGGATACTGCCCAGTATAAAAGTATCAAGCTTTGCAAATGGATTGTCCATCAGTCCCCTACACATGAAAATCCAAACAACAGTGGAAACTTAAAACACACACAACAAATATGTGATGAATCCAACTTTTGCAATTTCTCACTGGTTATTCGAAGTTTCATATAGCGCTCCAGCGTGCCAAGGTTGCCATGGGCATTGGTCAAATCAAGGGGGTTATGACTTTCATTAAAGGTAGTCAAATTAAACGGCTCAAGGGTTAATTGATATTGATAATATTAACATATTATCGAGAAATGTCGGTGCTAATCAATAACTATTGGACAATTAGAGGGCCAGGGATAACAATGAAGGATTTTTTCTTAATCAAATCACAATGACAAGACAAGGTGTAGAAGCAATCTTGTTGTGATTCGATCAAGAACAAGCTGCACTGCTTTTCTAACAACATCTTTTGCACGTCATGTCATTGGTTGGGTATTTATGTTTTCGAGAACATGCACAACATGTAGGTGGAGGCAGGTGGGCATCATAAGCACCTCTTTTGCATGACATTTGTTGGGCACTTAGGTTTTTGGAAAAAAAACAAATTTTGAGTGAGTGTTGGCTCTTTTGACAGGTTTGAAATTAATTAACTTGTCAAACACGTTTTCAAATATTGTTGATTAAATTTTTTTAATTAATTAATATTTTATAATGGTAAAACTACATGCCTCGTGTCATAAAGGTTCACAATGTTTATGAGATTGCTTTTTCAATTAAAGACAAACTCATTCAAAAATTATTTATGATAGTTTGTTTATAAATTCATCTCAAAAAATTATGATGATGTGGAACTTGATATTGAAGTCATCTTGTTTTTTATTTTTCATAATCTTTTTATTATCAACTTTATAGCTTTGGATAGAATAGAAAGGAAAATGGAGTTAAAAAAGTCAAGAAGTCACACGTCTCATGATGAGAGAAGAAAAACAAGAAGTGTTGATAGGAATCATCACCACTCACCAAAACATTCATTTAGGAAAGCACGCACTAGCTCAAGTCAATTTCGTCTGAGAAATCATAAGAGAAGGACTAGAGTGGAAGATCCTCAGAAAGCATAAGAGAAGGACGAGGGTGGATGAGCCGAAATGAAAAATATCAAGGCTTATACATTTGATGGTGAGCACAAGAAGGGTGAAGATGTGGAGAAGTGGCTACTGGGCATGAGGAATTACTTCAAGCTAGCTGCATGAAGGGAGAATTTCCATCTATCAGCTAAAGGGAAAAGCATCAATGTGGTGGGAGTTTAAAAGGTATTTTCAAAACAAACACTTAACCAAATGATACTATGAAAAGAAAATGAAGGAGTTATTTGAACTCAAGCTTGAGAGTATGACAATAGATGAATATGAAAGAATATTCTTAGAGTTGTTGAAATATGTTGCATTCATTAATGATGAACAAGTTAAAATTGAGAGGTACTTGAGTGAGATGCCATCATTTATGAGTGACAAGATACAATATGATGGTCCCAAGACATTGGAGGAAACAATAAGGTGAGATAAATGTTTTTATGATCATAAATACTAACTTTCCAAAAGGGTTGGGAAGACAAGAACAAAAGCAAGATGGAATAGAGGAAGAAGACAATTAAGCTACCATTTTTCAAAAAAATTATCAAGGATAGTCAACTCCCAATGAGAGGAAATAGGGAAAAGACCAAAAAAACCACCTATTCAATGTTGGAGTTGTGGAGGAGACCACATGTACAAAGATTCCCCCCATGAAGTTGAAAAAGTAAGGATTGTTCACAATGTACAACAAACTGCGACAATTGAAGACATGAAAATAAATGTACCAGGGATGCAGACAAGCATGTTGAGTTTCGAGGATGCTATGTTGGCAGACCACCTGCATTGTTTTGAATACTTTTGAAGCTTTTGTATGTACATGTGTATATAATGCACCAAGAAAAGTACATAAATAAGGGGGAAGGGGAATATAATACTCCCAATCCAAACCCGAATTGTGAGTCATTGGGATCAAGTTTTGGTTCAGTTTTGTGTGCACCTAAGTAGTGCACAAGGATTGTTTTCAAAAGAAAGAGCAGACACATTCCATAGTGTTGCATGCATGTGTATTGCGCATCAAGGGAAGTGTGCACACATTCCATAGTGTTGCGAGTAAGTACGCAAGGATTACCTTGAAGTGCACATCACCGAGTTTTATTTGTGTGTGTGTGTGTGTGTGTGTGTGAGGTCCGAGAGCCGGTTACTGGGCTAGTGAACTGGGATACAAGAAGGCTAGTGTGTCTATCCTTGTAAAATGAAATCACACTCAAATTATTAATAAAATCACATTGTTGTCCAATCATACAAAAAGAGACAGGGGGCTAAACTCCACCAAAAAGGGAAAGGGGGGGCTTGAATCCAAGGGAATATTTTATTAATATTTTCCGAAAGTATAATTTATGTATATTTATTTATCATAATTTTCTCAGGGATGGGAACGAATCACCAAATGGATAAGGATATTTCTAAAGGTGACACTTGTCCAATTATGACTATGAAAATATATGGTTGAACCTTAATATATTTTGGGGGGATTCACTCATTTTTATTTAGGGGTCAAACCATTTGAATGGGGAGGACCATTACCTTATCTGTAGTGAAAAACTTGGAAAGGGGTTTCCATCTAGTAACCATATTTTTTCCTATCAAAGAGGCAGGTTGTTAGGCCCATGAACATTGTCTTTGGGTGAGAGATTTGTTGTCAAAGAGGCAGTTTGTCATGGCCGTGAGAATTCTCTCAAGAGGAGATATTTTCTAGGAATTGTTACTTGATGCAATGGGCATTAGTTACGGGGCTCTCAGACTTCCTATCTCTCCTATTGTTGAAGCCCTTGAAGGGAAGTGGGGTAGTGGAGGGACTCTTGAGCAGAGAAGGGGCACACATCTTGGGGTGGGACATGCATTGGGGAAACTTGGACTAAGTAGTTTTGTTGATTATTAGACCTTATCCTGGAATTAGGAATCATTTCCCGTGATGGAGTTGAAGTCACAACTCAAGGGTGACATTTTTTTGAATGATTATGAGCAAAATTGTCTATGGCTGGGAGGAATGTCTGAGCTCTGTGCTTAGTTGGTGACTCTTTATAAAAGATAAGTGTCATTTATGTGCTTGTCTAATTTACCATGTGCTTATTTACCTATGTATCATATGGGTGCTTATTTACCTATGTATCATACGGGTTTATTTCCTGTATGATGTTACATATGATCAAGTGTCATTATTCTCTACAATGTTGTTTTCATGTATAAAGTGTGATGTTGGTATTCAATATTTGTTGTCGCATAGACAAATATGACAATTATTAAGTATTCATCCTAGTTAATTATGGAATAATGTTCATGAGTTTTTGAGGCGAGACTAGAATTGTCATGGGCACAAAGAAATAATATGTGTACGCAAGAGGTTAGGTTCGATGTGCACATGGGAAAGTAGTTGGCGCACAAGGAGAATTTTTTTTTCATGTGGCACTAGAATGGTTGTGTGTGTAGTAGTAATCATATGTTCAGAGTGGTTACACACTCAATAATACTTGTGTGCTCTTAATGATTGTGCACGTAGTTGTATTATGTGTTAATTCTAATGTTATAACTAGTACCTCAAGAGGAAAATTTGTGTGGCTTGATCTAGCTGGATATCGTGTGTGTTACCTAAAGTGTTTTTGCGTAGATTAACATTATAGTGTAGAATCTGTGCACTAGAGTTTTGGAGTGGCATTGCTCAACAATAAGCTAGGGATGTTACAAAGTGGTATCAAATCATTTTGTTAGTGCTGGTAACAGGGGACGTTACAAATTGGCAAATTAACAAACATGAATACTTAATAATTGTCCTACTCTTCATGCGTGACAACAAATATTGAAAAACAACATCAATATTTACATCTACAAACAACATTATACATAATAATGACAATTGATCATATGCAACATCATACAATAAATAAACCCAGATCAGACATAGGTAAATAAGCACACAGTAAATTAGACAAGCACATGAAGAAAAATTGTCTTCTATAAATTGTCACCAACTACGCGCATAGCTCAGACGTTCCTCTCATCCATTTACTAGGTTTCTCATAAAATATGAGCAACATGTCGTTCCCGAGATGGGGGCTTAAACTCCACGAAGAAAAAATGATTCCTAATGGAAAGCTATGTTCTAATAATCAACAATATTTCTTGGTCCAAGGTGCCCAACTGCTACAACTAGCCTACAATATCTCATTCCCCACATGCCTATCCCATCCTAGGAAGTGTTCCCCTTCTTTTCTCAATAGTCCCTCAATTTCTCACTTCCCTTCGAGGGCTCCAACAACATGCCAGACAAGAAATCTAAGATCCATGTAACTAATTCCCAATGCACCAGGGAAAAATTCTTAGCAAATATATCACCTGGAGAGAATTCTCATGGGCTTGAAAACCTGCCTCTTCAACAATAAATCTCTCAAATGGATAGAATGATCACGGACCTAGAAACCCGCCTCTTTGACATAAAAAATTCTAGTTACTAGATGGAAACCCATTTCCAAGTTTTTCTTTGAATATCGTGCCCATTTCACATGGTCTAACCCCTCAAGAAAAGTGAGTGAATCCCCCCGAAGGAATGTGTTCCCCCTGCAACTCGTCCACCTGAATCATTCTCTTATGCTTTCTAACACGAGATGGACTTGAGCTACTGGGCGCTTTCCTAAATGAATGTTTTGGTGAGTGGTGATGATTTTTATCAACAATTCTTGTTTTTATTCTCTCATCATGAGACCTGCGACTTCTTGACTTGCTTGACATTGTCTCCTTATCCATTTTCTTTTCTATTCTATCCAATCTTTACATAAACTTGATATTGAATCCATCTTGCCACTTCTTGGTTTTCATAAGCCTCTCATTATCATCTTTATAGCACTGGACAAGTTTTTGTAGTCCATTTATGGTTTCTATCAAGTTTATGCACTCCTCATTGCCTTCTGTATGCTTGTTAGATTATGTACTATCAATATCAATACCAATATAAAAACCCCCAAATTCATCATCATGGTTGTAATTTCTCTTTGAATCTTTCATTCTTTTGACTCTCTAAGCTAATTCTATAATGATATAATTATTTTTAGTTATGAAAAATGTGCAGACAATAATATTTGTTAGACGAATTCATGTGATAACTTCATGAAAACTCTGCACAATTTTGTTAGAATCCTTTCTTCTGATTTCTTGGATGATTTTAACGTCCCAATTCAAAATTTATGTGTGAATAATTGGACTCCTCTGTTAAAAAAATTCCCATTGACTGCTCTCTCTCTCAATTATGATTCTAGCGTTGTAAATTATGGTCATTTGGAGTTCACCCAAATACCCTTTTACTCTTTCTTTCTTCCTTCTGAAGTCCTTGCACAAACTGGTATTCAACAAATACCAATGTGCGTTGTCAATATTTAACATATACACAATGTGTCAATATTATGCATGCACCACCAGTTTTTCTCTGCCCAGCCCAAAATTTTAGTGTGCACACCCATGCACCATTGTTTTCTACGTATTTCCAGTGCCACAACCTGCAATGTCAAAATTTAGTATGCACACTTGCACATTCTTATTTTATGCACACCATGGTAGTGTTGTAATTCCAAATTTGACCACTTACCAATAGGATTTTTTACTTGAAGTAGATACTTGGCCCATCCAGGATCAATATTGAAACTTGAGCTCTCATACCAAACTGTAACGTCCCTTGTTACTAGCACTAACAAAATGCATTGATACCAATCTCTGACGTCTCTAGTTACCAACATGAACAAAATGCTCAAATACTACTTTGTAACATCCCCAGCTTACTACTAAGAAATGCCACTCCAAAAATCTAGTGCGTAGATTATACTCTATAAAATGAATCTACACATAAACACTTGAGGTAACGCACACAATCCCAAGTTGAATCATGCTACAAAAAGTTTCCTCTTCATAAACTAGTTATAACAGTGGAATTAACACAAAATAAAACTACCTGCACAATCATTCAGAGAACACAAGTATTATTGCTTATGTAACCACTCTGAACACATGATTTCTATTGCGTGCACAACCATTTTGGTGTTGCATGCAAAATTTGTTCTCCTTGTGGGTGAACTTCTTTCCCGTGTGCACAACAAACTCATCCTCTTATGCACATAGATTATTTCTCTGCGCACATGAAAATTCTAGCCTTTCCTTCGAAACCCATGATCATCATTGCAAAATTAACTAACATGAATACTTAATAATTTTCATACTCTCCATGTGCAACAAAAAATATTGAATAATAACATCACACTTCACATGTGAAAACAACATTATATAGAATAACGACAACTGATCATATGCAACATCATACATGAAATAAACCCATATCATACATAGGTAAATAAGCACACAATCAATTAAAAAAGCACATAAAGGACACTTATCTTTTATAAAGAGTCACCAATTACGCGCAAAGCTCAGACATTCTTCCCATCCATAGACTTTGTTTCTCATAAAATTTCAACGAAAGGTCTCCCTTGAGCTGGGGCTTAAACTCCACCAGGGAAAAATGATTCCTAATTCCAAGCCAAGGTCTAATAATCAACAAAAATTTTCAATCTAAGGTTGCCAACTCCTACAACTATCCTATAGTCTTTCATTCCCCACATTCTTGTACCACCCCAGGAAGTGTGCCCCTTCTCTGCTCAATAATCTCTTGGTTTCCCCAGTTCCCTTCCAAGGCTTCAACAACAGGCTGAACATGAATTTTTAGATCCCTATAAATAATTCTCAGTGCACCAGAGAATAATTCCTAGCAAATATATCACCCAGAGAGAATTTTCATGGGTCTGACAACCAACCTCTTTGACAAAAAATATCTCACTTGGAGAGAATGCTCACAGGACTGACAAGTCTCCTCTTCGACAACAAAAACTCTGGTTACTATATGGAAACCTCTTTCCAAGTTTTTCTTTTTAGATTAGGTAATGGTCATCCTAAGTTCAGATGGTCCGACCCCTCAAGAAAAATGAGTGAATCCACCCTAAGGAATGAGTTCCCCCCCAACATGCAATAAGGTTCAACCATACATTTGCATGGTTATAACTAGACACTTGTCAACTACAGAATTAGTTTTATCCACTTGGTTACTTGTTCCCATCCCTCGGGAACTTAGGATAAATAAATATCCATAAATTATACTTTTTAGAAATATTAATAAAATATTCCCTTGGACTTAAGCCCCCTTTTTTCCATTTTCAGTGGATTTTAGCCCCTAGTCTCTTCTCTTGATTTTTCTACGTGTAGTGATGTGATTTTATTAATAATTTGAGTGTGATTACATTTTACAAGGATAGACACACTAGAATTTTTGCATCACAAGCTCTCGAGTCTTATATATATATATATATACAGAGAGAGAGAGAGAGAGATAACTCAATCTTATGCACACTTCAAGGTAACCCTCCCTCAGGTAACTCAGTCTTATCCACGCGCACTTACTCAGGTGCACGCAACATTTTGGAATGTGTGTGATCTTTCTTTGGAAAACAATCCTCTCTCACTACTTAGGTGCACAGACAACTAAACCAAAACTTGATGCCAATGGATCAACATTCTATATGTACATTTAAATTTTCATTTACAATTGGAGTTTGGATTAGGGGTATTACATTTCTCTCCCCCTTATTTACACATTGTCCTTAGTGCATTATATACGCATGTACATACATAAAATTCAAAAGTCTTAAAAAATATGTGGGTACTATGTCTGCATAGCATCCTCGTGCTCCCAAGGTGCATCCTCGGGACCGTACCAGGTCCATTGAACCTTTACTAGCCCCATGGTTTGATTCCAAGGATGTTTTCTTTTCTGGTCTAATATGAAAACCAGTCACACTCAAAAATCACTTCCTGCATCCACTTGAATCACATTCCAATCAATTACATGATTAATGTCGAGCACATACTTTTAAGTAAAGATACATGAAACAAATTATGAATCCATAAGGATGTAGGTAGTGCAAGAATATATGTGATTGAACCAATCCTCTCTAGCATTTCAAATGACCCACAATAGTGTGTCGCTATTTTAGATCAATTTCCCAACTTCATGGGAATGCAACTTGCTTTTGCTTTCAAGAACACATGGTCACCCACTTTAAACTCTTTGTGGGTTATGCCTTTATCTGCATATTGTTTCTACCTATTGTAACACCTTGTTTCCCCCAGCTTGTAAAAATAACTATATTGGCCAAGAACAATGGAAAACTCAAAGATGTGAATGTTTGATTTTATGGACCTTTGTATAAAAGGTTGATGAATGTAAATTATGTTATGAATATGTGTTGCACGATTGTTGGGGAGGGGATGTGCTAAAAGAGACCATGATGGATAATGAGAGGTTGTGGAAGGGACTTGGAATGGTTGCCTTAACTTCCACCAAACCAATACCATATTGTTTTTTACTTGTTCAAAGACCAAGAGCAACTCTTTGACCCTGGAATAAATTACCCGTCAGGATGGTAGGTGGGGAGGCTCCTCAAGAGTTAATGAGAGGATGGGGGTGAACCACCCATTCGTAGAAGCTCTTAGACCTTACCATAGACGGGGGAATTCACGCCACATGCAATCTTGCAGGAAAGGCAAGAAAGGAAGTGTGGGGAAAAGAAGAAAGGAACACATGCGATAGGGATCACAGAAGAGAATGGGCAGGAACTTTGGAAATACAGGGAGTTCTGAACAAAGGAGGAGGAGAGTAACCTTCGTCCTTGAATTCTGTTGAGATGGAGGTAGGAGACTGAATGTCAAGCATCGTGGTCTAGCTCGGGGGTGGCTAGTGGTAAATCCGTTTGGAGTCACTGAGCCTATGGCTGGGTGGAAATGAACACCCCTCTCAGTAGTCACATCATGCTTGGTGTTTCTGATAAGTGTTATGTCTTGTATTTTGAATTGAATATCATGAACACATGCTCATGTTTATATGATCATAAATGGTTTATGTATAGAAGTGTTTACCTTATGTTTTGATTGGAAATAATGGATGCATGCTTATACTTATATGACCATAATCAGTTTATGCATAGAATGAATAAGTTCAGAATACGAGTCCATTCCCTTGATATTTGTCCCATCTACTTGACTCACGCTATGTCCTGGTTTGATTTCCCGAAGGCACCTCCTCTCAGGAATTTTCCTCGCATTCCAAAGTCGGAGTGAGTTCCATGAAAAGACTACCCTTATACTAAACGCACAAGTTTACTTTACCCCTGTCACAGAGTTCATAGCTCGGTGAATTAGGAAGGCTTTTCAATTAGGTCACCAAGCCTAGGGATAATTACCCGATAACCCTATGAAGGATCATGTGATCTGAGTCTGGAAAACCTTGTACAAGAAAGAGTATTTCTCTCAAGTTTCGAAGTCATGGGAGTTTGAAGCCCTGAGAGGTTGAATCTCGTGAATCAAGCTTAGAAAGGATAGCAAGTCCCATTTGGTAGACGAATAGTCAGAATCCTTTCGGAAATACCCCAGATCGGTCAAGATTGATGGATCTAAAGGAGGACCGCAGGTGTTAACACCTCGACCCCTTCAACCTTCACAAGTATATATGGAATCCAGGACCGTAGATCCAAGGATCTGTCGGAGCTCTATTGACCATCGATCTTAACCTTTGCATAGGTAAGAGAGTGGACTCGACAAACATCCTGAAAGTCCTGAAGTATTCGGAACCATCCATCGGCACAAGACACGTGGCAGTCGGGTAGCATTTCGCTGACTCGCGACTTAGAGTGGTCAAAGGGTAGGACTGCACGAACTCACGATTCGTGAAATCGTGACATGATCGTGGTCGATTGATCCATGAGTGATCTGGACCATTGGTTTAGCGCAAACAAGTTTTGGTGTTTTGGCACCCGGGAAACCAAAGGGAAAGACCCCTCGTTTTCGCCAGTCACGAAATCCCGGTATACGAAACCCCGAATTGGTTTAGGGTGAATAAGTTTCGACATTTCGGCACCCGGGAAACCAAAGGGAAATACCCCTCATTTTCTCTAGTCACAAAATCCCGGTATACGAAACCCCGAATTGATTTAGTGTGAATAAGTTTTGGCGTTTTGGCACCTGGGAAACCAAAGGGCAAGACCCCTCGTTTTCGTCAGTCTTGAAATCCTGGTATATGAAACCTCGAATTGGTTTAGCATGAATAAGTTTTGGCGTTTCAGTACACGGGAAACCAAAGGGCAAGACCCCTCATTTTCACCAATCACAAAATCCTGGTATATGAAACCCCAAATCGGTTTAGCGTGAATAAGTTTTGTCATTTCAGCATCCAGGAAACCAGAGGGTAAGACCCCTTGTCTTCGCAAGTCGCGAAATACTGATATACAAAACCCCAATGCGCTCTGTGGATGAGCCCTAGGTCATAGGACAGGGTCATGTGGTAGAAGGAGGAGGTAGGTGCTAGCAGTTAATTAAGGGTCTAAACTCGGGAATCGACATTTCGGGTCCTGAAAGAATCTGGACCATCCATTTGTAGAGGACGCGTGGTGAAGATCTAAAGTCGTCGGGGTTCTGGATATCGAGGAAATAGGAGTGAAGACCCTGCCAAAATCCCAAAAGGTAGAATGTCGGGATTTAATCTAGGCCCTTGATCAAGTTGACGATCTGGACCATAGATCCGGATGATACCGGGCTTTCGGGTTTCAGGGATTGAAGGAATAAGGGTTCCTTGCAATAGGAATCTCGAAAGTTGAGTTCTAGTAGCACCATTTGGTGTTAGCATGTGTTCACTGAGGTGGTCACATGGAGTAGGAGAAAGGGGAGCCAAAGAGCTCGTTAACCCCATTTTGGGTTTCGGCATTTCAAGGGACAAGGAGTCAGGGAGAGATCGCACACAGAAATCTCGAAACGCGAAAGTTGGAAGCACCTTTTTGGTAAGGCCTGCAATCATATCCAACAACCACATGGAGGAGGATAAGGAAAGGGATGGTCTACGCTAGGCCCCATAGTAATTCGGCGATTTTGTTCCCCAAAGAAAAGACGAAAAATCTAGGTTGTCGTAGTGGGTATGTGACAAATTGATATCAGAGCATGGTTACAACACTTGGCCTGCTTGGGCTCATGAACGAGTTGTGCAAAAAATCCATTTGAAGTACTCTTAAAAGGAGTAACCCTCTATCTTAACCCCTTTATCAAAAGCTGAAGTTAAGAATGAAAATTCCTATTATGTGTATGCATTTGAAAAATATGAATTATGCATTGATTGTGAATGAATATAATGTTGACTAACAACAAGTGTTTTTCCTGCACAACAAGAGGACGATCAATCGCAGGAAACTGCAGATGCATAGAATGATGACACACAACGAAGTGGGGGATGGCTCCCACAATAGAGACGAAGAGTCTGACGAAAGGAGAGTAGTAGATACCCCTCTGGATCTAGCTGAGACTGTGAGGAGCCTCATCGTCGAACTACAGAGCTGCAAGGCCGATAATGAGAGGTTGATAAAAGAGAAAGAGAAGCAAAGGGAAATTAATGCAGTCTTGTTGCAGAGTTTATTCGACATACAAAGACAATTGCATCATGGACCTGACACCAGTCACGCGGATCAATGACAGACAAATAAAAGTCGAAGTCCACCCTAGAGATAAGAGACAAGCGTCTGACGAATCCTCTGGAAAGGAAACTGGTGATTCAGAGGAATCTTCTAGTAGTAGAACTAGTTCTTATTCCCAAAGAAAATGGAAGAAGCGAAAGCATTCCAAAAGTCATAATCTCGAAGAATTCAAGAAGGTCAAACCACCCTCTTTCGACGATGAAATAAAGAAGGGAGAGGAAGTGGAGGCCTTGTTTCTTGGACGAAAGAAGTATTTCAGAGTCCATGACTTCTCGGAAAACTTGAAGGCCTGAGTAGCCACATTCAACCTGAATGGGAAGGCTTCCATTTGGAGGGAAGACCTTAAGAACGTAAAAGGGATTCAAGAAGAAGACCTATCTTGGGAACAGTTTGAGAAATACTTCAAGAAGAAGTATCTGTCAGAAAAGTATTTCGATGAAAAGACTAAAGAATTCTATGAACTCAAGCTGGGGCAACACACCATAGAGGAATATGTCAGCAGATTCCTAGAGTTGTTGAGGTACGTACCCTATATAAAAGTAGAAAAGGCAAAGGTGCAACGATTCATTAGTGGAATACCTAAGGACTATCAAAACAGTATTGAGTTTGACGAGCCAAAGACCCTAGAAGACACTATCTGAAAGGCAAGATATTTTTATGAATAGCTTGGGCATCGGATAGAACCTCGGAAAGGCTGGAAGCAGAAGAATAGTTTGGGATTCCAGAAAAAGAGGTTTAAATCCCCAATATTTAAAAACTATAAAAAGGACTCAAGGATGAGCTTCCCAACCCGAAGTGTACACTAGCATAATTTCTCCTCCCAGAGCGGAAACAAACCTTTTGGATCTACCCCAAGAAAGATTGATAACATGAAGAAAGAACCCTTGAAATGTTGGGGTTGTGGAGAAGAACATCTACTGAGGGACTGCCAGCACCAACAACAAAACAGTCGGAAAATTTACAACATTCTAGAAGCTACCACCGTCAATGACATGGCCAGGAGTATGCCACGAATTTATGCATCTGTGGATAATAAACAAGCTGACCACCAAGTTTCAGTGGTGGAGATGGAAGGTATGATCACCAACCATCTAGTGTCTATTCTAATTGACCTTGGTTCAAATTTGAGTTATATAGCTCCTAAGGCTATTGATAAGTGTAAGTTACAATCACATAAACACGCCAAGCCATGGTTGGTAAAATTAGCCATCGGAACCAAAAGAAAGGTAACGAAGGTCATATCATCTTGCCAATTCACTATGGGTGAATTTTCCACCCAAGAAACCCTTCACATACTACCCCTAGGATCGTATGACCTATTGATTGGTATGGGCTGGCTAGCCACATATAAATCCAGACTCAACTGTTACCATAAAACCTTAAAATGTGTAAGTGAAGAATGAAGAAGGATAACCCTTCAAGGGATCCAAAAACCTATCTCGGTGAGATGAATATTAGCCCTTCAAATGAGAAAGTATTGTAGAAAGGGATGTCCACTATATGCGACACAGGTGTTGGAATCAGTTGAAGATGAAAAACCAAGCCTCGAAGACCACCCCAAACTAAGAGAATATAGAGATGTATTTCCGAAAGAGGTACCGAGTCTACCTCTGAGAAGGGACATTGACTTCTCGATAGAACTTGCACTAGGAGCGGTGCCAATGTCTAAGACACCCTACAGGATGAGCACACCCGAGCTAGTTGAGCTTAAATTACAACTAAAAGAAATGATGGACAAAGTCTATATCCAACCCAACGTGTCTCCATGGGGAGCACCAGTCTTGTTTGTGAAAAAGAAAGATGGTACCCTCCAACTGTGTATAGATTATAGACAACTCAATAAGGTAACCATAAAGAACAAGTACCCCTTACCTAGGATCGATGACATGTTCAATCAATTGGGAGGTGCTTCCATCTTCTCAAAGATTGACTTGAGATCTAGATACCATCAAGTCCGAATCAAGGGTGAAGACATCCACAAAACTGCCTTCAGGATGAGATATGGTCACTATGAGTTTGTGGTAGTACCATTTGGA
>ML822863.1:0-15983 GCA_009831015.1 Picea engelmannii
AGTCATTGGACCCAGAGGAAGGTGAAAAAGACAAATTCTGAAATCATTGGGACTGTCCATCAGAAGGGATGTGTGGTGAGTGCTCAACATTTCGTTGACTCACAACTTGAAGAAGTCAAAGAGCCATTCATGAGAATTTGCGAAACGTGAACTCATGAAAAAGATCACAGTCGTTGATCATTCTGAGATCATCGAGACTGTCTGTTGTCAAGGAGGGCACATGGCTAAGGGTCATTGTTTCACTGACTCACAGAGTGAAGAAGTCAAAGAGTAGAGTTGGGAGAGTTCGCAAAATGAAAACTCACGAAAATATCATAGTCATTGGCTATCCCGACATCATAAGAACCATCCATTTGGAGGGATGCATGGTGAAATATCAACATTTCGCTGACTCACAGGAGGGAAAAGTCAAAGAGGGAAGTCGTGAGAACTCGCGATACGCGAAATTCTGATGCCCTTTAGAGTTAGGCCTTAGGTCATAGTGAATGGTCACATGGATGGAGGCCAAAGGAGGAGCTAAGTAACATTATCCATTTTCAGAGCTCGAGAGTTGGGGAGTCAGATTGGCTCATATGTAGAAGTCCCGAAGTCGCGAAATGCGACGTGCCTTTTTGTGCTTAGTCGGTGGTCACAAGTGGTGGTCACGTGGAGGAGGATACGAGAGGAGCTAGCCAGTGCTAATATCTTTTCGGGAATCTACTTTTGGGAGAATCAAGGTGGCTCATTGGCAAAGTCCTAATACACTAGATTGTGACACACCTTTTTCATGGGCGTGCGGTCACAACCATGGTCACATGGAGTAGAGGCTTGCGCTTGGTGCTTAGTCACATAGGCGGAGTTTCTTGGAAAGGACTTGTGGATTTTTTCGTGAGATTTCAGTAGGGAATCGAAGAGCTGCTCCAACTCAATAGATTAAGAATGATCCTTGACCAGGAGGTCGGACTAGTTCCTTGACCTTCCTTATTAGGAACCATGAATGGAGTTCCTGTCCTTTAAGAAAAAAAATAAAATAAAAATTATGCCTCCTCGTGGGTGTGTTACAAGTGTGCACAAATCTGGTTGATAAAAAGGTGGCAAGGGGGTCAGCGAAAACACACTAATGCAAATTCCCTACCTCTGCCTCGGAAGGGTTCGATGACCTCTCGATCTAAGGATCTTTCTTTAATATGTTGAGCTGAAGTAGCTTGCCAATTCCCCGCTGGGATCCTTTGAACAAATCCACATGTCCTTTTATGGTGCCCCACCTGCATGACTAAGTGCCAAGCGTGAGCTCCTACATCTACATACGACCACAGGCTGTGACCGCATGCCTTAACAGAAGTCGCTTCACCTTTCAGTACCTCGGGTGTTCCACCTATGAACTACCCCTGTTTCTCTTGAGTCCCGATGCTCCGAAAAGAGATTAACAGTTGCTAGCCCCTTCTCCTATCTCTTCTCATGTGACTATTTCCTATGACCACAGACTTAACCCCAAAAGGGGCACGTCAGATTTTGTGACTTCATGAATTCTACTGTTGAGTCCCTGACTCCTTCAAGTCCCGAAACCTGAAATAGGGCTTAATGAGCTCTAGCTCCTCCCTTAGATTTTCTCCATGTGACGCTATCATGTGACCTAGGGCCAATCCTATGGGTGCATCACGTTTCACGATATCGAGACTCTTGATGTTGAGTTCCTCAAATCCTTCAATCCTTGATACCCGAAAAAGGCTAACGAGTCTTTATCTCCTTCTTCAGATGTTGACCTTTTGAACTAGATCAATGGTCCAACAACCCTCCCCTCTATCAATGGTTGGGATTTCCTCTGGGTCTCTAGACTTGGGCGATCTCAAAACTCAAACCCTTGTCTCTACTGATTGGGTATCTCCCAGAATGGAATATCTGCGGCCGCATGTCCTCCCTCGCATCGATGAATCTCAACGTTTCTTGGACTTCGGCCTTTGGTGATCTCAAAACTCAACTCCTCCTTTGCATTCTCCTGGAGTAGTTTCTCTCAGAGTCCACGATCTTGTGCCACACATCCTTTTATGGAAAAATGGTTCAGATTTTCCTCGACTCTCCAGGCTTCGGGGGTTTCAACTCCTGTGCACTCGTTCCTCCCAGATTTCTTTCACCCGTATCCTCAGATCTCTCGCCACCTGTCCTCCTGGACGATGGACAATCCCTATTGACTTCGGGACTTTGGGGCTTTGACAAGCCCGTTTTCTTGTGCACACAAAGGGTTAACAATCATGCACTTTACCTTGATCCAGCGACTGTTGGTCCCCATGCCTCAGATATGACGACTGAGATATGTTTTTCTCCTGTGCTCTCTGATGGGTGTCTAGATGTGGACTTGATGATCCATTTTTTCTCCTTCGCAAATGATCTATGGTTGCTGTGCTCTTCCTCTTGATCTTGTGATTTCTTCCTAACTTGGAAGATTTTCAGTGTTTCTAAGGTCGCGGCCTTCGATTTGTTTCCTACGATCCTTGCAGCTTTGGGTCTCTCTTGCATTTTGGAAACACTGTCTCTCTTGATCTTATGGACTTAGACTAAGTCCTCTCTACGTGCACTCCTTACACTCTGACTGGCCTTCAGATGGCAGTCTTTCAACACTTCCCCCGAGTGTTTGCCTGGTGCACTCCTTGCACAGGTCTTCATCCAGAGTGTTCAACAACTTTGTATGTGTCTTTTCCTGGACACTTTGTTTCTCACAGAGCTCGAAATAGAGTTCTCCTCGATGCACTCCTTGCACTCACTCAATGCCCACCTAGAAGAGCTCTACAAAACCTTCAATAGTTCTTTCTTTTTGTGCACTCCTCTGCAAAGTCTTACCTCCAAGGTGTTCAAAAACCTTGAGGTTCCTTTTAAGCTTGTGACCACTTTGGTGTGCCCTCTCGGCATGTTCTTTTCCGACTCCACAGAGTTCATATGTACACTCCTTGCATTGGCTACAAAACCTCCAATGTTCTGTTGTGCACTCCTTGCATAGCCTAAAGAACCCAGAATGATTCAACAACTAAAACAAAGATAGAGAAATCTATCTTCCTATTGTAAATGAAATATATCATACATCTACAACATTCATTCATGAAACATAAACGCATGAACAACAATATGCAAGAAAAATGATTTTCTATTAATCTCTATGTATCTATATAGATGATTTACAAAAATTGGACTACCCAGAGTCTCAATTCTCTCTCTTGAGACCTCTCTCTCCATATCTCTTCTAATTCTCTCTCTTACAAAATGAGGGCTCTATGAGATTATCCTCTTCACCGTCTTAGTTCCATCGCTTTCTCAGCTACGACCTCATACTTATATAACTACATTACATAAATGGATGCCCAGTACTGACTACGTCCTGGGCTTGCTACAGGCTACCATTTAAGGCAATCTCAACTACTACCTGTACAAAGGCGTGGCCTGATCTTACATCTCTACAACATGAATGATCCGTATCAGATCATATTCCAAAAAAATTTACAAGTGGGAGGATTGACACCTCTCCCTTTCACCATGAATGTGTGTTGAATGTGTTGGCTGGTTGGTGCATTGCTCACGTGGAGCGATGCTTCTGCATCATACTTTCCTACTAGAAAAATCATGAGCTCCTCTTCTTGAGTGCTGAAATATGCCTGGATCCCAAACCTTCCCTTGGAGCTGTACTCTTGCTCCTCTACTTTGTTGCTGTTGTTCCTGCCTTCCCGCTACTCTTGCAGGCTCTCCTCTATTCAACTTCCCTTTGCTGACTACTTCTGCTGACTTCAACATCAACCTTATTATTTCCTCTATCACCTCATCCGACTGCTCCAGTGGCTAGCTCTTCTTATTCAGTCTTCTCTGCTGTTCTTCTTCCTTGTCAATGGGTAGATCAAATCAATCCCCCATGCTGTTTTATCTCCCCTTGTGGCGCTAAATTGCCACTCTACTGTAGACTCCAGTTCTGTAGTCTCGTCACCAAGCTACTGCTCGGCTTCCTCTTCTGGCATATCTCCAATTTTCTCCAACTGTTCCTCTAGCCAGTATGCTCCTTCGTTTATCTCCAACTTGACCTGTTGGATGTGAAATCTTTGCACAATTACCCTCTTCTCTAGGGCTTCCAGTTCTTCACACAGATCAACAAAGTCCATGTTGTCTGCTCCCTCCTCTACTATAGGCTCTAGTGCTACAGTCGTCTCTATTTCAGCTTCTAGGCTGAATATTTTGAGCCATTCCTTCGAATGCTCATCTCCTTCTAATGTTTGCTCCATTTCTTCTTCCTCTATGATAGTCACTGTTGGTTGTCCTTCTTCTATTTTTTCATCTGCAACACATTCTCTGGCCTCAACTGGGCTGCTTGGTAGGAATATCCAAATTCCCCCAATGATCAAAATGCTCCTCTGATCTTCTTCCTTTGTGATGGAAGTATTTAACTTCTCATAATATTCATTCACATGGTATGCAAACCCATGTGAATCTTCACCTGTTAGCAGTCCTTGCTGACCTGAACTCACTTCTGAGCTCCCAATACTTTCTGATAGTCTCATTTCTTTTTCCCTACCCACCTGACAATTTGGGAATTTTCTGCTGCCAACTTGGCAGTCTATGAGATCCAATGATCCCTCTTCATTGCCCACCTGACAACCTAAAATTTTAGTACTAACCCCCTGGCAATATGCGAGACCTTCTACTGATCTCTTTTCCTTTCCCACTTGGCAACTCAAAAGTTCATTTCTTCCCACTTGGCAGTATATGAGATCAACTGACCTCATCTCATTGCCCACCTGGAAATTTAAACTTCCATCGCTGCCCTCCTGGTAGTCTATGAGATCATCCACCAATCTCCCTTCCTCATCACTGAGTTTTTCTCCAACTTCTGGCTCACAAATGCAAACCAACTTTGTGTCATTGAGGCTTTCAACATACCTCAGCCACTTTCTCAACTCTTGTTGTTGTTTCCTAGACAAAAATTTTTGAAAAAGCCATTTGGCTTTCCTGTTCAGAGGCCATTCGTACCTCCAGTGTACTTTTTCCTCCTGCTGCATCTTCAATGTTAGCTGTTCCATTCTCGCTCTTATATCAATGGGATCTTTGTCAATTTCTACTTTTCTTTTCTGTTGGTGGTATCCTCTTCGACCTCGCTCATGGACTTTAGTAGCCATATTTTCTGTTGTTTGTTATCTGCCCTCCTGGCAAGTCAGTTGGTTACTCTTCAACTGAGAGTATCACCATGTTCTCCTACAACTCACCTAGTTGTCTGTTGACTGTTGCACACCTACGAACAATCACCATAGAGCATCAACACTTTGTTTTCCTTCACTTGCTGCATGCAGGCAAATTGAACCTCTGATACCACTTGATGTTATCATATTTCTTCCTTTTCCCCCCTCTGCCCGCTGTCTACAGACAGAAAGTGGCTTTGATACCACTTGATGGTATCAAACTATCTCTTTTTTACCTCCTTCACCTAGAATATACAGACAAAAAATATCTTCTCTGATACCACTTGATGCAGACCCCCTACCTCTGCCTCGACAACGTCCGCTGACCTCCCTGTCTAAGGATTGTTCTTTAATCTGTTGAGCTGAAGCAGCTTGCCAATTCCTCACTGAGATCCTTTGAACAATTCCACAGGTCCTTTTATGGTTTCCCACCTGCGTGATTAAGCACCAAGCACGACCCCCCACATCTACATATGATCGCACGCCTTAACATAAGGCACTTCTCCTTTCAAGACCTTGGGTGTTCTGCCTATGAACCACCCCTGTTTCTCTTGAGTCACGATTCTCCGAAAAGAGATTAATAATTGTTAGCCCCTTCTCCTATCTCTTCTCATGTGACCATTTCCTATGACCACAGACTTAACGCCAAAAGGGGCGCATCAGATTTTGAAACTTCGTGAACCCTATTGTTGAGTCCCTAACTCCTTTAAGTCCTGAAACCCAAAATAGGGATTAATGGGCTCTAACTCCTCCCTTATATTTTATCCATGTGACCCTGTTATATGACCTAGGTCCAATCCTCTAGGTGCATCTCATTTCACGATATTGACACTCCTGATGTTGAGTTCCCCCACTCCTTCAATTCCCAATACCCGAAAAAGGATAATGGATCTTTAGCTCCTCCTTCGGATGTTGACCTTTAGAACTATATCAATGATCCAATGACCCTCCCCTCGATCAGCGGTCGAGATTTCCTCCGGGTCTCTAGACTTTGGCGATCACAAAAATCAAACCCTCATCTCTACTGATTGGGTATCTCCCAGAATGGAAGATCTGCGACCGCGTTTCCTCCCTCACATCGATGGATCTCATTTTTTTCGGGACTCTAACCTTCGGTAATCTCAAAACTCAACTCCTCCTTCGTTGTCTCCTGGAGTCCACGATATCATGCCACACGTCCTTTTCTGGATCAACGTTCCATATTTCCCCTGACGCTCTGATCTTCAAGAGTTTCAACTCCTATGCACTCGTTCCTCCCGGAGTGCTTTCACCCAAATCCTCAGATCTCTCACCACCTGTCCTCCTGGATGATGGACGATCCCTATTCACTTTGGGACTTCGAGACTTTGACAACCTCATTTTCTTGTGCACACAAAGGGTTAACGGTCATGCACTTTAGCTTGATCCAGCGACTGTTGGTCCCTGCACCTCAAATATGACAATTGAGATATATTTTTCTCCTGTGCTCTTTGATTGGTGTCTGGATGTGGATTTGACAATCCAAATTTTCTCCTCTGTAGATGATATATGGTTGTTGTGCTCTTCCTCTTGAGCTTGTGATTTCTTCCTAACTTGGAATATTTTCAGTGTTTAAAAAGTCTCAGCCTTTGATTTTTTTCCTGCAAGCCTTGCAACTTTGGGTCTTTCTTGCATTCTGGAAATGCTATCTCTCCTGAGCTTATGGACTTAGACTAAGTCCTCTCTACGCGCACTCCTTACGCTTCGAATGGCCTTTAGATGGAAATATTTCAATACTTCCCCCGAGTGTTTGCCTGGTGCACTCCTTACACAGGTCTTCATCCAAAGTGTTCAACAACTCTGTACGTGTCTTCTCTTGGACACTTCTCTTCTCACAGAGCTTGAAATATATTTCTCCTCAGTGCACTCCTTGCACTCACTCAATGCCCACCTGGAAGAGCTCTATATAACCTTCAATAGTTATTTCTCTCTATGCACTCCTCTGCGCAATTGTTGGGTCATGAAAATGGTACAAATATTCCCCTCATTCCCATGACTTATGATATAATCTTGATTGAATTTTCTATTACTTAGGAATAAAATGGGATAGAAAATGATTAAAATGCCTTCCAGAAATATTATTGACTTGTATTTTATAAATTCTAAAATATGGTTGGAATTGTTTGATTTTGTTACAAGAATGGGTAATTATTTGTAAACTCGTGATAACTGAAGAGATTTTTAAGATACATAAGCTATTTGAGGTTAAATATAGTTGGTGCAAAGCAGTTTTAGGAGAGATTAGTTCTCTATTTTGTAAATTTCATAAATAGTAATAGTGATCTTGAGGATCTCTCGATCATTAGGATGGCTTAATTTACCAATATTTTGTACTATATAAAGGGTACTAGATCTTGGAAAGGATCATCTAAGAATGTTATCCAAGCATTCAGAACTCAGAATTGCTCTGTGCAAACAGTTTTTATAAATATTGTATGAGTTATGGGATTAATAAGGGTTTTGAACGTTTTCATCATTTTCGCATACTGAGTTTCTAGCAGCAGTGCTTCTGAGGACCAAGGGCCCAGTATAAAGGAGTTACTGTCTAAATCTATAATTGTATCAGTTTGATTTATGTTTTGTGATTTAAATCTCGTTTGCAATAATTAAGATAAACACACAAACGTGTTAATTCTTTCATGTTGTTTGCTTACAAGAGATAGATGCTTCATTTTGAATGATATCGATTGTTGTTCCAGATTTCATTGTTGTAGTTACTTCTTGACGTTTCCTCTCATTTTCACACACGTTGTTCCTTTTCACTTAAATTAGCATTTGTTGTCCCTTTCACTTAGTTTAGTGTTTGTTGTTCCTTTTCTCTCAATTAGCATTTGCTGTTCCTTTTGCCTAGTTAGTACTTGTTGTTCCTTTTCGCTCAATTAGCAATTGTTGTTCTTTCAGTTTACTGGCTTTTCTCAATTTACAGTACTCATTTATTTCTTTCCAGTAGATTAGATAGTCATCAATAGATCAATTTATTTTCATAGATTCAATTCCTGTCCCTTAATTAGATCAATTCAACAATTCAATTCATGCCCTTAATTCATAACACATTATAGATCATATTTCAATCATGTTCAGTAAGATCTTAACTTTAGAAACATAATGGATGTGTGAGGACCTTGATTGTTGATAAACTCAGATTTTCTTTAACTACATGATTTTAGCCTCTACGAGCTATCTGCATAGACTTTGCTGATATTCTTGAGATAAAAGACGAATCCTCGGGTTGATAAATTAATGTTAAACTAAGGCTGTTGATAGGACATTTTAGAGCTCAACATTTTGGTACCGTTGTTGGGGAGAGTATCAAAGGTATCATAGGTTCTATCTCTGGAGGATGAGGTATTGAAGACAGAAGGTAAGAACCTACGCAGACAATAAGTAAGATGCTTATGCCAACCCCTACCTCTAGTTGATATATAGAGGTTATATAGGTGTCTTGAATTTTGTGTGAAGTGTGTATGACTAGGAAGAAAGATCTTGAAAAACCAAAACCCCCACCAAAAAATGCCAAAGCCCAGGGGTCGGTGATCCCTGGGAGAAGCACTTTCATAGACGATACCATTCGAAAAGTTGAATCTCAAGATTCGGTTGGACCCAAGAGAGGTTCTACCTGAATCCCTTAGGCAACAGTTTCACCAACTGCAGCCCATGCTGAGATTCACAACAAAACTAGAGGGATTGAGAAAAAATTTCAGAGTACAAATATTCCACCCCTCAGCCCTTTAGATGAGGGAAACTCTCATAATATGGAGGAAGGATAAGGGGAAACCAACGGGGTTGCTAAGGAAAACCCATCACCACCACCTGATCCCAAATCTCCTGTGAAAGGAGAAGGCATACCTGAAATCCCAGATAGAGGTAGTGCAATAAAATCCCCTAGGGGATCAAGTAATCGATCAAAAGAACACCCATGCCAAGAAATTACCGAAGATTATTGACATATCTTCGACCAAATTGCACAACCAAATCAACAACAACCCCAGACCTCCACTTTGGAATATCTGATAGTTGATCCAGTCGCCAATGCCCCCATGAAAGAAATTCCCTTGCCGAATTTGCCAACCTTTCATGGATTGATTTCAGAAGACCTGGATGCATTCTTATTCGAATTTGATGTCCTATGTAGGGGTTATGATTACACCTATGAACCCCAAAAACTAAAGTTGTTCCCTTCCACTTTGAAAGGGGTAGCTTTGCGTTGGTTTATGGGATTGGGAGGCAGAACTATAAATTCGTGGGATGAGATGAAACAAACCTTCTTGACAAAATATCAGGATTATTGTAGAACCAGGGATCTAAAATATGAAATCTTTCAAATGAAGGCAAAATAAAATGAGACATTAGAAGAATATGTTGAAAGGTTCCAATACAATTTGCAAAGCTCTCCTTGTGGTACATTACCGGGTGAGGTGCTCAAAGCCACTTTGACAAAAGGAATGAAATATGAATGGGTAGAAACATTGAATTTAATGGGGAAGGGTGATATTTATCAGGAAACTTATGATAACATCATTCTATTGTGCATCAGGTGCTCACGTGGAATCACACAGACCAGATTGGGGATGCAGACTCCCCTCACCAGAAATAACAATATTACCAGCGGAGGAGTTACCCGAGAAGAAGTCGGTAATCTGTTAGAAAATTTCAAAACTGATATTCTGAGCACTCTGACTACACAATTAGATGTATTGCAGGCCAAACAGAAACAAGCAGAAGCAGAACAAACTTTGGCCATATTTTTCCACAGATGCAGAAAAAAACATGGTCCAAGGGAATGTCCTTTGGATGTGGTCCGGGTTTGTGCCATGTGCACCAAATATCACGCAACGGAGCAATGCCCATCACTCCCAAGAATGGAAGTTTTCTTTAGAAAAGCAGAATAAGAAACAAAACCATTATACCTAATGGCTCAACGTTGCCAATGGCAGGCCCGACCTCCATGTACACTACATGACCCTTCCTCTTTCTTTTCTGGACAATATAATCAACAAAAAATTTATGTAAACACATGGCAGGGCCAACAATTTTCTAACCCCACCTGGTAGTCCCATCAATATCCAACTGTGAACCCCACCTGGCCAAACCAACCAAATGCAAATCTTATTTGGCAGAATCAACTAGTTTCAAATTCCACCCGGCCTAACTCAAAATACCCTACCTCATCCTAGAAAAAATCAAATAAAAACCCCTATCCTTCGCAGTGGCCCAACACGACTGCCCAAAACCCAACTTGGAACCAGAATTGGCAGCACCCCATGGGGATGGCCCCTCAAACCCAAACCACTTTGCAAGATCCACTCCAACTACCCCGGAACCCTCAATTGCAATTGCACCCTCAATTACCAGCCCAACCCCACCCAAATCCTAATAATATACCAACCCAGCTTGTCCATATTATTGAGAACGTGGAAGGGGAATTCAACTTGGTAGGGTGCAACAAACTCCGATTGAGATCGAGACGCATAATCTCTCCTGAAGAAAGTAACGTTTCCCAAGAGAAGGAAAATGAAAATAACATACAACCAATAATAACACCCTCGACTGTGGTCAAAATGGAAGAAACAGAGCATGGAGGAAACACAGTCAAACAACAGAATCCTAATAAGGATGAAACTCCTCCTCCCCCGTTCCCCGAAAGGTTGATGATAATAAAACTTGTCATGTACCCTAACTTTGACATTGTAGGGGAACTCAAGAATTTATATGTCAAGATCCCACCCCTGCATGATCTGCAAGACATCCCAATTTATGCAAAGACGATCAAGGAATTATGTGGAGGGAAGCCTATTAGGAAAGCTAAAAATTCATCATCAACTGTCGTGTGGTAGGAGCCTTGTTTGATCTCATTTTAGGTAGACAAGAACCAGTCAAATATGCAGACCCAGGGAACCCCATAGTAATAGTTCATATCCAGGGTTGTTCCTTTCCAAATACACTGGTCCATTTGGGGGAAACCATTAATATCCTGACCATTGAAACCTACAACACCCTGGGTTTCGACTCCTTCAAACCTACCCCAATTATGTTACAATTGGATGATCGATCAGTGGTTAAACTGGTCGACACATTACATGATATAGCAATTTTAGTCGACTCTTGGGAATATCAAGTGGATTTCCTCATCATCAACCCAAGAAGTGGACTTGAAGGGCATCCATTAATACTAGGAAGACCATAGCTTGCAATAGCATATGTGTACATAGGATGTCACACGGGTAGTATGACAATTTCTAGAGGAGGTGTTACAAAGAACCTCATCCTATATCCTCCAGACACGCCAAGCCTGGCTATCATACATCCGCAGTTGCCACCACCAAGATATCCAAAAAAGGATCTACGATCCCCTCTCACACTGGAAGAAACTCTCAGACTCAAGAATCAATTGGAGGATGACGTGATCAGTGGGTTCATTAACAACCCAACCATTGTAAGTAACCCAACGTGCCAAATGCTCAAAGTTGTCCTAGATAGTGAAGCGCAGGGAGACTCACTGGAATATTAGATGGAATAAAAAATCTTGACTACCGTTGTTCATAATAGCAAGACAATTGAGATTGCACCAGGGAGGTCTCTAAATATTAATGCCAATTTAGAGGAGCAACAACAACAAAAACTAATCCAGATCCTTTCTAAGTATCAACAAGATTTTGCTTGGGAGTATTCTGACATGAAAGGTATTGATCATATTTATATTGAGAAATATGCCCTACCTATCCAACAACCCCAAAGAAGAATGAATCCCCACCTTAGGGACATCGTTAAAGAAGAATTACAAAAGTTGTTGGATGTAGATTTTATATATCCTATCTCAGATAGTCTATGGGTCTCCCCACTAGTGATCGTCCCTAAGAAGAATGGGAAATGGCGAATCTGTGTAGACTATAGGGAACTTAAAAAATCCACTCAGAAGGACCACTTCTCCTACCTTTCATTGATCAGGTTCTAGATACTTTGGCAGGAAATAAATTCTTCTCTTTCCTAGATGGCTTTAGTGGCTACAATCAGATCTAGATTGCCCCAGAAGATCAATAAAAAAATACATTCACATGCCCCTGGGGTACCTTTTCATACAGAGTATTTCCCTTTGGATTATGTAATGCTCCAACCACATTTCAGAGGGCCATTCTAAGCATATTTTCTGATCTGATTAGTGAAGGGCTTGAAGTTTACATGGATGATTTCACTCCTTATGGCGACGAATTTGATCAGGATCTAGACTATCTGGAGAAGGTACTGGAATGGTGCATTGCTACCAGGTTATGTTTAAGTAATGAAAAATGTCATATGATGATGACTGAAGGTGTGGTACTAGGGCATTATATTTCTGCAGATGGAATCAAGGTAGACCCAATGAAAATAGAGGTAATCCTTAATCTATGTACACAAACTGAGGTACATAGTTTCTTTTGTGCTTCAGGATACTATCATAGATTTATGGAAAATTTTGTAAGAATTGTTGCACCTTTACATGCTTTGACTGGTAATGCTAAATTTCAGTGGACTGACAAATGTGATTTTGCATTCGCAGGACTCAAAAGGCTAATTTCGACAACACCAGTGTTGAGAGGATCGAACTGGAAAATACCATTTCACATCTCCACAGATGCATCATATATAGCCATAGGTGTTGTCCTCGGACAGGAAGAAGACAAGAAACACTATGCTATTTATTTTATCAACAAAAATCTCACTCCCACTGAATCAAATTTTACAGTAACAGAAAAAATAATTTTTAGTTATTATACATGCCATCAATAAATTTCGTCATTATATAACATGCTACCAAGTTATTTTGTATACTGATCATTCTGCTATTAAATATTTATCTAATAAACCTATTACTAATGGATGGTTTACTCGATGATTATTACTATTGTAGGAATTCAACATCACCATCAAAGATTCAACATCACCATCAAAGATTGACAAATGATTCCTTGACGATTGAAGACCAATTTCCAGATGAGAATCTGTTCACTGTCACTACTAAACCACCTTGGTATGCTGATGTGGAAAATTATCAGGCAATTAGGAAACTATCAGCACACCTATCATCAAGGGAAAGAAAACTGATCATCCAATGCAGTGCACGATTCACCTGGATTGGTGGATATCTTTTCCACACAGGGGTTGATCTTCAGATCCGTAGATGTGTACGAGATGACGAAATCTACAACATACTGAAGGCGGGGCATGATGAGCCCTGTGGTGGGTACTTTGCAGACTGCAAGACTGGACATAACATTTTATAGATGGGCTATTATTGGCCCTCAATATTTAGAGATGCGAAGAAATATGTCCAGACCTGTGACAATTGTCAATGGATGGGAAAACCAGGTCAAGATGATGAAATGCCCCTAAAATCACAAGTATTCGCAGAACCATTCAAGAGATGGGCACTAGAATTCGTCAGCCCCTTCAATCCGATGTCAAATCAAAAGGCCTATATTCTAGTTTCAATAGACTACATGACCAAATGGGTAGAGGCGAAAGCCTTACCAAACACAACAGAGGAAGTAGTCATTAAATTTATTTTCAAATTATTTCTACGCTATGGACTACCCAAATAAGTAATCATTGACCAGGGGGTCACAATTTACAACTCATAGAATCATGACCACCCTGAACAATTATCATATTAAACTCAGAGTTACTTCTCCATACCACCCATAGGCAAACAGACAAGTATAAAGCACCAACAAAGTCTTGGAGGCAATTTTGACAAAAGCTGTCTCAACAAACTGACAAAATTGGGCAACTGAGCTGCCTTGGAGCACACAACTATTATTCAGCAACAGAGATGGAATTGGTATGATAAACATATCAAGAAGAAATCCTTCCGAAAAGGTGATTGGGCACTTCTCTATGATTCCAGATTTCAGGATTTTCCTGGAAAATTAGAGACAAGGTGGCTGGGACCATATGAAATTAATGAAGTTCATGATAATGGAAGTGTCACTTTAATTACCATTGATGGGTCTGGTTATCCCTTTTTGGTAAATGGACACCGACTATGACTCTACCATTAGCTGCATTCAAAATAATCCTTATGCCAAGAAGTAAGTAAGGACCCTACTGTTCAGATTTTGGCTAGTTGGGAAGGTAACCCAACAACCTCAACACCATAAATGATGAATTTTTAACACTGTACATATTGTATACAGATTTCTTTACAGATTTGATTGAGTTTTTAGTTTTTCTTTTTTATTTTTTTATAGGAAAGTCACTTGAGAGAATATGAACTAGAAAAGATAACTATAATGAATATAATTAAACACTCTTTATTGTTCCTTGCTCCTCTCTCACTTTGAAAAAACCCATCAAATATAAACCCCATTTTTCAAGAGATTGGACATGCTTATAGACCATCCAATACTTCGATTATTGCATAAAATTACCCATAGAAATTGAATGAATTTAGCTGATGAGTAATCAATTACAGATTCACTAAAACATAAAATGACTGTGGGAGTTTTTAATCACTTAATTAGATGGGTATTTTTTTTTTTTGAACATCATCACTGTTTTTCATTTAAAAACGAAAAAATTGTCGTTCCTTTGAAAGAAACGACTTCTGTTACCTTCACATGATTGTCGATTCCTTTGCAAACCATTGTCATTCCTTCGAAAAGAACGACTATTGTTCCCTTTGTAATTAATATCGTCCATTCGAAATAATGATTGCTGTCCCTTCTATCACATTGTTGTTCCTTTTTCAATAGTGTTCTCCATTCGAAAGGAACATCTGTTGTTCCTTTCACGATTTTTTTTTTCTTATTGTTGTTCCTTTGGGTATGGACCTTCATTGATTCCTTTTTCATCAGCACTAGTTCTAATTTTTCATTTGGTGTGGATCATTTAACATACCTTAATAAACTATTTTTGGATTAATTTCTTTGAATCATCTTAAAATTGTTCACAATTCATTAACTACTATAATTCGTTTCTTTCCCCTATACATCTACATATACTTGAATGATAATTGTTTTCATATCATAATAAGGAATATTAAATACATTATTACTTGGCATTCTTACACTTCTTACGCCATTCCTCACTCTTAAGGAGTAGATGAGCTTCCCTTGATAGAGCTTAAAAACAAAAAAAATCAAAATAAGTTTTTTTTACAAAGCGATAAACTTCTTCCATAAAGAATAGGGGGTCTCGTCAAGAGCCAACCTACCATGATCATCAGATAATAACATAAGTGACATTCCCACTATGGCTACCACACCAGGGTAATGGCCTTTGGCATTTTTTTCGTCAAAGGACAAGAGGTCTCACCACGAGCTGACTTGTTCACATAGGTTACAATCTAGTGAGTGGCATTATTATCATCTGGCTACCAAACCAAGATAATGGTCTTCTTCGGAAAAGACAATTCAAACTATTTTATTAAGAATATGGGCTCCTCTATGGGTTAAACAACAACCCTATTGAGGCTATGGACGCCTGTTGGCAGCAGTGGCTCTTCCTGTGGTATCAAATCTTACCTTAAATACGCCAAGTTTTAGTGTGTTCTTAGATTTCTTTTTCTAAAAATGAGGCTATCATTCCGGATATATCCAATAAAAATGGAAAGTAACAACGTTATGATATGTGGCAAATTTTAAACACGTGAACAAATTTAAAATCATTCAAAATATTTTTCTCAAAGGGTTTCTAATATGTATGACAATTCAAATTTCCCACACAAAGTGATGATTATCGTTAGTACCGTTAAAGTTCTTGTTGAAAAGTTATTAATGATTGTCTTTTCCAGCGGCGACGACG
>ML822863.1:32338-70981 GCA_009831015.1 Picea engelmannii
TTCTTATCAACCATGACAAAACAATAATGAGTAATATTTACATCAAACAATATTGGGTCCATTACCCAAACCTTTGTGCTATGGGGCTTTCTTCAAGGGTTGACATCAATGACAACCAACCTTAATCAACAACCACTTTATTAGATGTCATTTTGAGGTCCATTGCAAGTGCCCAAGGGAAATTGACTTTTATTTATGAATATAGGGCAAGAATGTTTTAGTATGACATGAGTCGATTGGATATAAAGAAATTTGGAGACTTACGTATATCAAGACAACAACCGTTGTCTATTTTTATTGATCCTTGATCTGGACAACTACCACCCGTGACCAAGAAACACATTTGCATTGACTGGTGCATCCACCCACAAATTAGTGAAAGATGGATGGATAGGTGGTACATGGCATTTGATAAAACTCCCTATAATAAAAGGGAGGTGCCTTCATATTTTTTGAGAAAATTATGGGGTGAATTTATTTTGGGTAAACATGTCAACTACTTCGACATGGGTGAATTATAGGGGGTGGGTTGAGGGTCTGGATAGGATTGAGATCATTCTAGGAATGATCACATATTATGTCCTCACCCTCCAAGGTGAAGGCTTGACCCTCTGCTCAACATTATCCTATTGCAGAGAGCTTGAAACAATTATCAGTCACTATATCATCATTGACTGAAATCCTAGTGCAACATGACATCTTTATTGCACCATGTCAATAGGAGGTGCCTGTCAGTGAAATTGATACAGGGGTTGGAGCTTCACCTTGTACAACTGAGTTCAATGAGGAGAGGGAACATGGACATAGTATTCATCCATGTGAACCTCACAGATGCTTGAGTTGCAGGCATAATTTCTATGGGCCTATTGAGGCTAGAGGGAAATGAAGCTTCATGGAGGAGGTTAGTATATTAACCATCTTTATGTTCTTCATTGTTATATATTTATATAGTATTATGTGTATTTATATAGATATTTTATTTTATGTTGTTTTGCAGTTTCTACGCCCGTGTAGAAGGACCTCTACACCCATGGATGCATCAATGTTTGTCTCCACCACTGAAGTAGCAGTAGAGGTAGTCTACTCAATTGGTCTACCCCATACACAAGTATGTGTCACATTTGATAAATTCACCATAGTGATTTCTTTATTTTATGACATCCTATAATTTGTAATGTTCTTGTGTTTCTATAGGTTGTGAGACCAAGCAATGTCGAGAAATGTCCACCTGGGATGGAAAAGTCACCTACATCACATGTATCATGCGTAGAGTTAAATATCATTTAAATCTCAAATTTGTTGTATTTATGTACTAATAGTTCAATATTATTAATATGCATGTAGGTTGTTGATATTTTTTCTAGTTTTAGTACTGGTCCTCTCTGTGGGCACTTGCCCAGAGATTCTGAGTTACCTTACTCCAGGACGAGGGTTGTTCCATCACTTGTACAGTCTCTTTAGGTCCATTTTTCGCTCACCCCCAGTATCATTCTTATTTCATTCATACTTAGTGGATGCACCCACAGTCCACCCATCTGTAACACCTCTTCCATTGCATTCATCCACATTGGATGCACCCGAATGCCACCCACCTCCACCACCATTTTCATTTGCACCATCCACCGATGTTTCCATAGTATAGGTTGCCTCAGATCAGGTTGTATAGCCAAGCACTCCACCTGTCAATGACTCTCCATCGAGGCTCGAGATATTCACGGTGAAGTAATGTGTTGATGATAAATTTTGATGTGTCATGCATGGAATTGATTTTATGCATATTTGTTTAAATTTCATAATTTTATCCTTGTAACTGGCGTAGGATGGCATCACTAAGAGATTAGGGTAGCATAGGGGGGTAACACCCTCACGATTGCTTGTACCATATGTGGTGAGTTGTCTTATGTTGAATTACAAAGTATTGTTTTGTAAGTCTTTTAATTCATTGTGGAAAAAAACTTATAACAATATTTTTTCTTTTTGCAGTCTCGAGAGCGACGAACCACGCCTAGGCCCAAAACCACTTGAGGTGGTTCTTCGAGCAAGAGAAGAAATAACAATTTTCAGGATTCTTGTGAGGGTGGCAAGGGTGGCAGTGGTCAATGAGTGACCAATGACTATTGTTTTGTATCTAGGCCACCATATGAATGTTTTTTTTATGTTAGGGCACTTGCTGCCATTTTTTATATTGGACACAAGGTGCCATTTTGTAAAAAATTTACAATTTAGATGATCTTGAATAAACACACACACACACACACATTTCATGGGACACTTTTTATGAATTTCATTGTTTTTGCATTATGTAGATGAATGTATGAATTTCAATGTGTATGAATGTATGAATTTATTTAATTTGATTAATTACTTTTTAAAGTGTTAATGAAGTCTATGTAAGTAAGAACACTTTTTTTTCTAAAGTTATTATAAATACTTGTGTTATGCATTAACGAATCTCTTATGGTGGAAAACATTTCTAAGTGATAAATCCATATGCAATTAATAGTTCTCATCACCTAAATTTGACAAAAGACCGAAGACCTATCATAGTTAAGACTTTAGGAACAATAATAACAATCATTTAGGATAACATAATCACAAGCCAAATAAGAGAGTTCAAACCTCACATTACTCTATCCAAAATGAAGCATGGTTTATTATAATGGCAATCACAACATGTTACAAGGGTTTCTTAATACAAAATAAATACATAAAATATGAGGGCACAATAAAGCCTCACATCAAATGAAAATATACATCAAATTATCCATTAAGCTTGCCAAAATGTTCTACAATGTATCCCAAGAGGAGAGCTACTAAATACCCAAATTCTCCACCCTTTACAATGGAGAGAGAGAACTCTTATTTATAGAGTGAGTCTCTTCTCTTATAAAATAAAATATTATTATTTTCTAACTAACTCCATGACAAGTCAAATAAATATTATATTAATTCATTATTTAGTTCTCTCCTCAATCCATGGTTGACCATGTTACAACATGTGGACATTAGCCTCTTCAACACAATTCTGCCTCATCCAAAAATAGTAGTAGTATGCACCAAATAATTCTCATGAAGGGGACACACCACCAAAAATTGGCATCAAGCCAATTCAAATTCCAAGTGTCCACATGGAATGTTCCCTCCAAGAATGTGCATGGATGCAACCACTCCACATTTGTTAATTCCAAGGTAGCCAGCTCCATGGATGAATTTGAAAGATTCCAAGTGGATGGGGCATCCACAACAAAGTATGTAATCAATGCCTAGCCTTTTCTTACATTTCCTTTTATTTCCTTTCTTTCCTAGCCTTGCCTTTCCTTTGCTTGCCTTGCTTTCCTAGCCTTACCTTGCCTATGAATTGCCTTGCATTTCCTTACCTTGCCTTGCATTCCCTTACCTTGCCTTTCCTTTCCATGTCTTGCCTTACCATGCCTTTCCTTGACTTTCCATGCCATTCCTTTCTATGCCATGACATGCCTTTCCTTTCCTTCACTTGCCATACCATTCCATGCCCTGGTTTCACTTTCCATACCATTTAATGCCATGTTTTTCCATGCATTTCCATGCCAGCCAAGGTATGTCAAAACATGAAATGACAAGGCAATCCATTCCATGGCATTTCATTCCATGGTATGAATTTCATTTCCATGTCATGCCTTGACATACCTTGCCTTTCCAAGCCATGCCTTTCCATGTCTTACCTTTCCTTGCCATGCCATGCCTTGCCATGCCTTGCCTTGATTTTCCTTGCCATGCCATGCCTTGCCTTGCCATGCCATGACATACCTTTCCATGCCATTCCATGCCATGTCATGCCTTGCATTTCCTTTCCTTTCCATGCCATGTTATGTCATGCCTTTCCTTACCATGCCATGCCATGCCTTGGTCACTTCAACACTATAGATATTTGGATATCACATAGCCCATATCCATGCACATACATTACATGTTTCATACGAGAATCCTTATCTGTATTAATGTTCAACTAAGAAACATGTGTTTATTTACATGATGCCTTGCATATATTATATGTAATTATGAATTAGTATCCACATACCAAAGTTCCACATTTCAATTTGCATGTTTAAACAAATCACAAAACTATCATCATCATAAACATATAACAATAAAAATAATATCCCGCAACACATAAATAGATCCATATGTATACATATCAAATGTCTATGTGATTCTAGCTAAACCCAACAAATACTAAGCAATGAATCTCTAAGATAAGTAAAAATCAAAGTTCTCACATTCTAAGGCCAAAATATAGGTTGTTACATTTACAAATCCCTAGAGAAAAACTATGATATAAAATAGACTAATCCCTCTTTGCATGTCTTTCCATGTAGCTTCCCATTTTAACCTATACGACAATAAATATATATATTTCCATAACATTATGCAAGGAAAAATTCAAATCAAAATGTTGATTGCAATGAAACAAGCATCACAAGAAAATGACCATTTCTTATTCCAAGAAATAAAAAACATTTTTTCTAGTGACATATGACTTAACTTAATATCACAAATTTCCTTTCCATCCAATGAAGTGTTATTTCCTTGACATGCCATGCCTTGCCTTTCCATGCCATTCCATTCCTTTCCTTTCCTTGTCATGCCATGCCCTGATTTTCCTTGCCATGCCTTTCCATGCCTTGCCTTGCCATGCCATGACATGCATTACCTTCCATTCTTGTGCCATACCATGCCTTTTGATTCTATTCCTTGCCTTGGCATGCTATTCCTTGCCTTTTCATGCCATGCCTTTCCTTTTCATGCCATGCCTTGCCTTTCCATGCCATGTCTTTCCTTTCCATGTCATGTCATGCCATGCCTTTCATTTCCTTGCCTTTCCATGCCATGCCATGCCTTTCCTTGACATTCATTGTCATGCCATGCCTTGTCATGCCATACCGTGCCATGTCATGTCATTCCATGCCTTTCCTTTCCTTGCATTTCCAAGCCATGCCTTGCCTTGCCTTGCCATGCCTTGCCATCCCGTGCCATGCCTTGTCTTTCCATGCCATGTCTTGCCTTGTCATGCTATGTCATGTCATTCCATGCCATGCCTTTCCTTGCTATGCCTTGTCATGCCATGTCATGCCATGCCTTTCCTTTCCATGCCATGTCATTTCATGCCTTGCCATGCCATGCCATTCCATGCCTTTTCTTTCCATGTCATTCCATGCCATGGCATGCCTTGCATTTCCTTTCATTTCCATGCCATGCCATGCCTTGCCTTGCCATTCCGTGCCATGCCATATATTGCATTGTCTTGCCTTGCCTTGCCATGCCATGCCTTGCATTTCCTTGCCTTGCCATGCCATGGAATGCCTTGTGATGCCATGCCATGCTATGCCTTGCAATGTTATTCATTTCCTTTCCTTTCCATGCCATTTCATGTCATGCCTTGCATTGCCTTTCCTTGTGTTGTGACTGCAACAACCCCTCTTTAATTTTTCTTTTACAAGTGAAAGGAAAGCCCCCCCCTACTAAAATTTCAAACCTATTGCCCAATATTCTTCTGCTTGAGCCTAATGTTATCTCTTTTCCTACATTGAGGGAGCTGGGTGTTTTATCTTGATTGATGATTGTATTTTATGGGTGTTGGTTATTTCTTTTGATCTGATGATTTCAAATGTCTTCATGTTGTCTCTTGACCTATGAATTTTTTGTCAACATTTGTATGATGGTATTGACATATTATCTTCCTACCTTATATATATTCCAAAGTGTTTGATGATATTATATGGTTATAAGGTTTTATGATCTAGTGCATATCTTGAATGAGTTTGATGATTGGTTATTAATAATTTTTTGAAACACTTATTCAAAGTCTGCATACTCTTAATAGCATTTGGTGCCTAACATCTTCATCTTTATACTATGATATATTGGAAAACTCTTAACTTGAATAATAAGGTCACTAATACTTTCTACCTACTAGGGATTAGGTTCATGCAACTATCATGATATTTATGTAATTGGGATCATAGATGATTTCCTTCGAGAAACCTCTCCTTTTTATTTTCTTCATTTTCGGTACTTATTCATAAGTTTTCTTAAAATCAAGGAAATGTAATATTTCTCATGTATTAGTGAGTGTCCTTTTAATCACATAATTGATCTCGTCTCTTTCTATGGTTGCAGAAACAAATTAACATGATCTCTTCTCTTAATGATTTCTCTATCCTTGAGATGGATGTGGGGGAATCCCTTGATCTCCTTCCCTTTTGGCATTTACTTTCTTTGAAACCTAGGCGCAAGGTCTGTTGATTTTTATCCTTCTTTTCTTCTATTGTCTTCCCTAAACAAAACTCATAGTTGGATTCTTCTCAAGGAGAGTTTTCCAACGACTATAACCATACTTAAATATGAGTTACAGATCATAATTTATGGCCTCCCAAAGTTTCCTGAGCCTTCACTCACCTCTTCCAATTCACAGCCACATGGCATCCATGTGGCTCCCTCTCATTTGTACCATCCAATGTGGTACCCACATGGCGCTAATGTGGAACCCACTGCATGTCCAACTCATCGTCAGGAGTTCTCTATTTAGGTTCTTTATTCCTCTGACCCATTCATCGATGAAGATCTTCTTGTCGTCGGAGTCCCTCTTCTATATCACTTGGATTCCAATGACCCACCATTTCCGATGACATCCTCATGAAATTTTCATCATCGAGGATTCATCGCTCCCGTCCTTCACACTCTACTCCACTCGTCGATGATGATGTTCTCCTATGCCAGATCCAATGACCCTCTGGAGTTGGTAATTAATGGCCTTGATCTTTTCAATGCCACAAAGTTGGATGGAGGTTAACATTCTCTCTCTTCCCCCACTGGAACCTATAACACATACAACTTCCACCACGTTCCATCTAACTGTTGGTAGCCCTACATATTTTCAACTTTTTAAAGCATCAAATAATAATTTATGTAGTTGCCTACCTGGGGTCATACGATTATTGTTCTTCATAAGCAGTTTTTGAAACTACGATTGTGATCTTTCGGTTATTCCTAGTGTTTTCGTTTTCATGCTTCGTTCATGACTGAAAGCATGAAAACGAACAATCAAAACCTATGATTGGATTACCGCTTTATTTAAAGTTTATGAAATGTAGATGACTCCACAATATTTGTTAATAAAGATTTTGTTTCCTTCTATCAAGCTCATCTTCTTTATTGACTCCTCAAATGTGAAGTATGCTTATAGATTGTTATGTGATTCACTAAGGGTCCATTTAATTTAAACTTTGATATATTTTTTGTGGCTTTTGGTCATGCGTATCCTTGTCACTACATTTTGGTTTATAAATTTTTCCTCTCCTAAAATTTAGAAACCAAACCCACCTTGTTGCGCAGTCATAAAATTTAATGAACTTGGTCGTGGCCTATACTCTGTGGGAGGTGGAAATTCGACAACGATGAGCCCATCACCTCAAGATAAATCTCAGGTTTTTCATGTACTCCTGGCATTCATTTCACATAACGATTTTCATTTGGTATTGAATAACCTCTGTCCACACGCGCTAGGGTATTGATGAGTTTTTGGGTCTGAAGTGTCATTCTAGTCTTCTCCTAGAAACCTTCCATACTCATTGTGTTTTATTGTCTATATTTTTTATCCCCATGGCCCTGGTCGTTAGGATTGAACCCAATGGATCTCATACCCTTCTCCTGTGTGATGATGCAAGGGAGGATCTTGAGGATCAAGGCTGGCTTGTTTTTCTTGAGAAATTCCAGGGATTTAACTTGTGAACCGCTCATGAATTTTCCCTTTCTTTTGACAGATGCTAAGCCAAGGTAGGAGACATTCAGGTCGAGGTCATAGAGGATTTTTTAGGTCAATCTACAGGTCTTCCTTTGAGCGGGAAAAAGTGGTTCAAAAATGCCAAGGTCGAGGAGGTTCCATGGATCCTTTTCTTCACGTCTAAAAATCAATTACTGTGACAAAGGTATGCTCGTGTCCCTGTTGAAAACCCAGTGGCATGGTTTGCTAGTAGTCTTGAAACAATTTGTGACGTGTGAAGGGCGTTTTGGTTTTGTTTTTCTATATCATATAGGTTTGCTGATGAATTTCATTGGGTTTCAATTAAGTATGCCTTATTACCTGTGGAGAAGCCTGTATAAAATGGCAGAGAGGTATAAGAGACAAAAATTGGATTCAAGCCTATTTCACCATGGTTTGATTAAGATATTGTTGGTACATCAATTGAAGTTACAAAATGATGACTGGAATGCTTTCCTGACCCGAAACAGTTTCGTTGATTCTAATGATGTAGAGGTTGACAAGCCTATGATAGAGGAAACCATAGTCCCCACCAGAGCAGTCCCTTCACCTACATAGGCTTGTGTTACGACCACCCTCAATAAGCCTATACTCGACCCACAAGTTGCTGAGCAGAGCCATGAACAACGCTCATGCCCTAACGCCTCTGCTCAGAATGCAAACAGACCTGTGGGCAAGCCATCTAAAGGAGATATCGATTTAGGTTTTAAAAATAAAAGGGTAGGTAGGTTGATCTCAAGGAAACTATGAAATAAATCAAACCCTCATGTGAGATCGATCAAAATGATTGAGATACATGAGAGCTCAAACTTGGAGATTGACAGATTCTTGGTTGAAGAAGACCCTCCTTCCTTCCAAGTAGATCTCGACCAGGCTTAGAATTTCGTGGATAATTTTCCACCCTGTTTGAAGCACAATCAAGGATTTCCGGGTATCAAGTTTGATAACAAACCTAAAGGCAACAATGCACACAGTCCGACACTCAACTGTGGGTTTGCTTAAACGACCGTCACAGATTCACAATGTGAAACTTGTCTGTTCTGGATTGAAAAATATTATACAGACGTACCCATTTTACAATCGTAGATCAAAGCCCTTACTGATCAGGTCGACCCCCTAACATATGAAAATCATAGGCTCAATTCCATTGTTCAGAGACAAGGAAAATGTCTGAAAACAACAAGGAACATCATAGTAAAAAATGCCGAGAGTGTAACAGTAGTGATCAATTCTGAGATCATGTGAATCGATTTGATTTTCTAGTTAAAGGTAAAGATTTTTTTATATCTTAAAATAGTGTTACATTCTTGTTCATAGAATAAATTATATTTTGTTTCTAAAATAAGACCAGCTACATAATCGACAGATTCTGTAGCCAGTCTGTTCTTATTCAAAATTTGGAAAATATTGGTTAAATGTAAATTTGAGTTTCTTTATTTCATATTTTTCTTTCAGGATATCTGGCAGTTTATGGTGATCAAATGATATGAAGAATTTCTGGGCTTATTATCCATGACCATGGCTTATTTTTTTTGTAAACAGGAACAAACTCTTTTATTTTTAGAGATTTAGTGTGATCTGGGGTGGTTATATTCCCCCTCTATTTTTGTAACCAGTACATGATTGTAGAGATTTAATCTAATCTCATAAGATAAGACAATTAGCTTTTATGAACCCTTTATAAACTCATATTTTTGTAATCAAAACATCTTGGCCTGGGGCTGAAGGTGGATAGTTTATTCACGAATTTGGATGGAACATATATTTACATTTCGGCTTTAGCTCTCTGTAAATGTTGTTTTTAGTTTATGGTTTGTTTATCCTAATTAATTAATAGTTGTTGATAGCTTTTGTCTTCATGATTTATTATGACATTGGGAAAATTTCTTCAAAATATCGTCCACATTTTGATGCTTCAGATATTGAAAAGAGTGGTCATTCGTTCAACCCAAATGATAAGATTTTTCTTTAATTTTCTTGAATGATTAAAAGCATGTTGTTACAGTTAAATTTATCTTATTTGTATTCACTTGAAATCACAAATACCACATCGATTATTTGCAGCTCTTCATTCTATCATTAAAATTCAACAGTCAATATATTATTTTGCATTTATTCCGAACAGTTTCCAGGTTCATTGCAGATTTATCTCTTGGACAGACTGGCTGGACATTCCATAATTATATAGATGTTGGATGCACATCGATTAACTCATTGATAGGTTAGTTCATTTCTTTCTATTGTTTATTTGTCTACGAAACTCTAATATATGGTCTGGCTTTGACCATCCACATACTCCTGTTCCATTGTATCTTTTTCAGTTTAAACTTAGATTAATAAAGAAAAAACAAAAAATAGCTTATGTGCTTTCTTTATCTGCATTCGTTAAAGAAGGCATCTTTACATAGATTTTCGTGAGTTTAGATTAAAACCCACAACTTGTATAGCATGCACATAAATGAGATAGACATATATGTTTTGTGAATATTATCTACAATAGTTATATGTAAATGTATATATATTGAGTGGTTATTTAATAGTTAGTTTTTTTTATTTCTTTTATTTGTTTCTTTAGGGACTTTTAGATTGGCTAACGAAGCCATTAAACCCGTCGAAACAAGTTATACCAAACGTCTTGGGTTATTTAGACAACCCCAGACCGGACTCGTTCTTCCAATTGACAGACGATCATTTTCGCCCGTCAACAAATGGCGCTAGAAGGAGGGCCTGAACACGATTGATGGCACATGGAGGTCGCAAGACTCCTCCCCCACACACCCGCTCCCCTATAGTAACAAGAAGTCATTATGACGACAACGTTACTTCTCAAACAACAACCACATCAAACAAAAATCCACAGATTACCATTGAGCCAGTAACAACAAACCCTCCAGGGTCCAACGTACAAGAAATTGTTTGTCAATCACTTCTAAGGACACACAGTGCTTTGGCCCATATCAGACAACTAGGAAATCAGAGAGAAACTCGAAGGAACTGGTATTCTCCTAAATCCTACGGATCTATATCACATCCCCACTCCCGTAGCCAGAGGATCTGGTATACCACCTTCACCACCGCCTTCATCTCCCTCCTCTTCAGGAGAAGAGTCATCGGATGAAGGCAGTTCTTCATCTCATCCTTCGACACCATCCATGCCCATGGAAAATCCAAACAATCCCACCAGACCTTGGCTCGATCAAGATGTTGTGGCCATACCTGGACCCCAACATCCTTTGCCTAAACATCCAGAGAAATGGCTCCCAAAATTAAATCCAGATTCTAAGAAAATCACTGAGGATCACATAAAAAGATTCATGCTAGCCATTAGACTCTGAAGCATAGAACACGAAGATGTAGTATGTAGAATTTCTCCGTACACATTTGAAGGTAATGCCTCTACGTGGTATTTTTCCCAACAACCCCACACCATTGTATCTTGGGATAAATTTGAATCTTGTTTCCTTGAGAAATTTGGGGACAACAAATCTCCCAAAGTCTTAGTCATGGAAATCTCTAGTTTAAAGATGAACCCCAAGGAAAAAATAAAAGACTTTAATCAAAGGTTTCTAACATTAGAGAATCGAATCCCCATTGATTCAATGCCTGCTGAAAATCTTATCGTCGCATACTACACCAAATCCCTACACCAGAACATAGCAATCTAGGTAAAAAGGTCTAAGAAGGCAACATTATTGGAATCCTTCGAGGAAGCAAGCCAAATTGAGAAAGATATCCTAAGCCTAAAGGATAATATCAGTAATGAGGCAGAGATTACCCCATCTTCCAAGAAGAAAATATAAATTCTTCCTAGACCTCCCCAAACCAAAACTCAATCAGAGAGTTTAGATCTAGAAAGTTTACAAAAGGTCATTCAGAAATTGTCAAATCAAGTCGTAGATTTAAGGAGATCGGCTAAAGAAGCTTCTTCAAGAAAAGGGTCTTACAAACCCCCTTTTAGAAAACCTTTTCCCACAAACTGACCCAACTTAAATTTTGAAGGCCTTAATTTAGAAAGCCTACAATATGCGATACAGACAATCCTTGAAGCTCATGATAACTTAGTTCCCCACGAGATTTCTGAAGATGTAGTTGAAAAAGAAACAATGGAAGAGGATAAATCCTCTCCCAACATCTTCGGGGATTTTTCGAATAGTATCTTTCAAGCCAGTTTTGAAACGGTTCATCCTTACAATACCAGAAGCAAAACACAAAATAAACCCTCTTCTGAAATTGGAACTAATGCGCCTCAAAAATAGTTTAAGTAGACTGAAACTAAACAAAATTCAACAACTCCAAGTTTAGAATACGATCTGATTGAAGACCTTAAGAAACTTAGAGCTAATATTTTTGTTTATGAATTGTTGAAATTTCCTTTTCTTCTGCAAAAGTTGCTTCAAAACATTGCATAAAACAACAAAAACAACAATCCGAACAACAACAAATTTGCAGAAAACAACCCTAAAACACCTCAAAAGGTTCCTATTAAAATGACACTAGAACCCTCGGATAAAAGAGACCTTGCTGTAAAAAGTGTAACAAATGTAGATAAAATAATTCCAGGGACTGTGACTAAAAACCAACAAAGTTCTGTTGTTAACACTCGTAGAAATGTCCCACCTTTTATGTTGACCTTCGAAATTTTCAATAGGAATGTACATAATTGTATGGTAGATTCTGGCACATCATCAAATGTAATTCCTTGGTCTGTCTGCCAAAAAATCAATGTTAAAGTCCAACCTTCAAGTCTAAAAATTATTCATCTTGATTGGACCAGTGTTGAGGTGATAGGTGAATTAAAAAATGTCCTTATCAGATTATCCTCTAATTCTAAAGTTCACCAGATTATTGATATTATTGTCGTGGACATCCCTAAAGTATATGGCCTATTTTTAAGTAGGGATTGGTCTGAACAACAACATGGTTACTTTGCGACAGACTGGTCTCATTTGTGGCGACCAGAGAATGGAAATCCTAACAAAATCAAGATCAATCATGAGCGTTATCTCAAGCTTACCGTGACTAATTTAAATGGTGCTAATGAACCATTTACTGCTTCTGCTAATTCACCTGAAATGCAGGGAATGAACACATTTTTCGGTAACTTCATGGTAGAAACTTCTACCGTTACTGACCCAGAACAACAGTTGGAACTCATGACATGCACACAGTCAGCAGTTCTCCCTAATATGTCACATACAACTGATGAGACTCACATATGGTCTCTCTACTTCAATGGATCCAAATCTAAAGAAGGAGTTGGTGTAGGACATGTGCTCATTGACCCAGTAGGTAACAAAACTTTGATCGCTTGCCGATTATAATTTGAATGCAGAAACAACACAGTTGAATACGAGGCACTTCTGCAAGGACTCAGAAAGGCACTAGATTTGAAAATACAGAATTTAATGGTATTCGACGATTCAGAAATTGTGGACAGGCAGATAAGGAATTCCATTCATTGCCTATCTCCACACCTAAAAAGTTATCAAGATGAGGTATGGAATCTAATGCACAAATTATTTGCATTTAACATTAATTCCATTCCAATATTAAATAATTATGAGGCTGAATTGTTTGCTAATGTTGCTTCCAAAATTTTTCCTACAGAAGGCCTTTCAGACCATCAGTCCTAGACAACATCACTAATTGGAGAGTGTTCGATGATGATCAATAGATCATCAGTTTCCTACACATGGAAGACACTTTCCAAGGTGCGGTTCTCGATGAAGGCACCCATGACGAAGACCTCTACAATTTTACAGTAATATTGGACCCAAGGTCTCTGGAAATGACATCAGATCTGGTAAATTCTATCCCAAAATCTATGGTAAGATTAGACAAGTTTTATGATTTGCATGATAAATTTAGAAAATTGGTAAATTGTAAAACCAATAGTTCTTCCCTAACCCATGAAAAAGTAAATCTAGGAACTAAAGATAATCCACAATGCATCGATTTGGGAACGGGATGTTCTGAGCAAGAGAAATCAACCTTTATTAAATTGTTTAAATAATTTAAGGATGTATTTTCTTGGACATATGATGATCTAAAAACATTCGATCCTAACATTATACAACACATCATCCCCATGAAACCCTTGACTCAACCTTTTCAACAGAAGTTAAGAAAGATGCACCCAAAACTAGAACCAACGGTCAAGAAGGAACTAAACAAACTATTGAATGCAAAGATAATCTTCCCGGTAAGGCATACACAATGGGTTTCTAACCTTGTCCCTGTGAGGAAGAAAAGTGGCGAAATCCGACAATGTGTCGACTTCTGAAACTTAAACCGAGCATCTGATAAAGACAACTACCCTGTTCCTCCGATGGAACAGATTCTCCAGCAGGTATCCAGTTTTGAAAGATTGTCGCTACTAGACGGTTTTTCAGGGTACAACCAAGTCCTCATGTCTCCTCCAGACCAACTGAAAACCACTTTCTGTGCTCCATGGGGAACCTATGCTTATAGAAAGATGCCCTTTGGGCTTATAAATGTTGGTGCCACTTTCCAGAGAGCAATGGATATCGATTTTCGCGGTCTAATCAATCAATCTGTAGTGGTCTATCTCGATGATGTCACAGTTTTCTCCAAGAATAATGGGGATCACTTAGCCCATCTGAGATCTATTTTACAACGATTTTGTAAGTACGACATCTCTCTGAATCCTAAAAAATCTGTCTTTGTAGTGGAACAAGGAAAGTTGCTTAGTTTCATAGTATCTAATGAAGGGATGATCATTGACCTCGAGAGGACTCAAGTCATTTCAAAACTCCCTCCCCCCTCTTCCAAAATATCTATGCAATCCTTTCTAGGTCAGATAAAATTTTTTAGAAGTTTCGTTTTGAGTTTTTCAAAATTGGTGAGGCCATTACAAAACTTAATAAAAAAGGATGTGCAATACCATTGGGGACTTCAAGAAAGTCAAGCTTTTGACTCAATAAAAAAATCCATAGTGGAGGCTCCATCGTTAATGAGCCCTGACTTTTCACGAGACTTCACTCTTTACACGTTTGCCTCTGATCGATCTTATGCCACTGTGCTAACCCAAAAGAATGATGAAAATAATGAAGTTCCCATTTCCTTTATGAGCTCAGCCTTTAAGGGAGCATAGCTTAATTATCCAGCTGTAGATCAGTAGGCTTATGCTATTTTTAAAGTGGTAAAACATTTTCGATCATATCTACTGAAATCTAGAACTAAAGTCATTGTTCCTTACCCTACTGTCAGAAATTTGTTAGTACAAAAAGAACTGGGTGAAAAACGGGCAAACTGGGTGACATCCTTACAAGAGTATGACCTTGAGATCACCCCAGCACAAATTGTTAGAGGCCAAGGTCTATGTAAATTGGTCACTGATTCAGTTGAAGAAAAACAAAGTCAAACTGATATGTTAATTGAAGATCGACATAATCAAAGTCAAATTTGTTGTGTACAAAATTCTACAAATCTTCAGTATGATGACATTAAGTTTTATCTAACACATGGTTCAGCTCTGTGTCACCTTGATCCCCAAAAGAGGAGAGTGTTGAGATTAAAGTCCGCACCTTTCCAGATTGTGAATGGCATATTAGTTCGCAAAATTTTTGATGGAATCCTTATGCGTTGTCTAGCAAGAGATGAAGCAGATAAAGTCTTATCAGAATTGCATGCAGGGGAAGATGGTGGGCATTTAGGTGGAGACACTACTACCCACAAAGTATTAAGGGAAGGGTATTATTGGCCCACGCTTTTCAAAGATGCTCATACATTATGCTGCAAATGCATAATCTGTCAAAAGGCTTCTGGACAAGTACAAAAGGCAACATTCCCGTTGCAACCTATTTCGGTGGATTTCCCTTTTCAGCAATGGGGTCTCGACATCATTGGACCAATAAATCCCACCTCCTCGCAGTAGCATAAATACATCATTATAGCGACAGACTATTTCACCAGATGGTTCGAGGCTGTGCCATTAAAAGTGGTAAACACCAGTCAGGTAATATTTTTCCTTAATTCAAACATCATCACTCGATTCGGTATTCCTGAATGTCTAGTGTTCGATAATGCTTCCTATTTTTCGTCCCTAGATATGAGAGCCTTTGCTTTAGAAAAAAGGATAAAGCTAAAATATTCTGCCAGCTATTACCCCCAAGGAAATGGTTTGGTAGAATCGACAAACAAGAACCTGATCAAGATTATCAAGAGGATGGTTTTCAAAAACCACAAAAACTGGCATAATGCACTATTCAATGCACTCTGGGCTGATAGGGTAACTCCAAAAATTTATGTTGGTAATTCCCTCTTCTTTCTTGTTTACGGAAGGGAAGCAATTCTTCCTCCGCATGTTCTTCTTCCCTCTTTACAACTATCACAGAAGATTCAGGAAGAAGATTGCCCTCCCCTGGAAAGTCGGATTAATGCTTTGCTGAAGTTAGAAGAGGTAAGGACTCAAGAAAAACAAAAACTAGATCAACATCAACATATTGTCAAAAGATGGTTTGATTCGAGTTCTACCTTTGATAGGAATTTTGAGGTAGGTGATCCTGTGCTCAAGTGGGATAAACCTCATGAGGGGAAAGGGGAACATACTAAGTTCCAAAACCTGTGGTTGGGACCATTCTTAATTGCCAAAAAAATAGGTCCCAGTTCTTTCCACCTGCAGAATTAGAGGGATAGCCAGACACCTTTCCAATGAATGGCCAAGCTCTCAAGAGGTGTTTCGCCTAACAAATCCTAGATACACCTTTTGTACATAACCGTTTTTGTTTTGGTTTTCTTTTTCATTTTTCTTTCTTTGATTAATTTTTGTTTTGGCTTTCTGAGTTAAACATGCCTGTATTACAGTCTAGTTCAAAAGGAAGAACATAATGCTTCATCTTTAAACAACTGTCAAGGACTGTTAGAGCATCAATTGCTGTATTTTCTTAAGAAAAACGTAGACTAGTTAAAGGTGGTTTTTGTTGAGAATTGATTTTTGGTTTCAATTTTCATTTGAGAGCAAACACAACTATCATTAAAAGCTCTTTACGTTGTCCCTGCTTTTAAGAAAGCAACTCAATGATGCCTTCCTATCCTCAAAAAAATAGTTTCATCAGTGAATTATTTTCAGACCATGATGAAGGTCAGCAAACAAAAATTAAAGCAGACGGAAAATAACAAAATGTGCCAAAGACTAAAATTTTCAGCATGACCCCACTCTTCTGGATATCTATAAATTATATCAATAATTTTCCCGAGAGTTGTGGAAAGTGTTTGTAAACCCACCGCGATACTGAAAAGGTCTGCTGATAGCAGGTAAATGCATGCATGGTGCCAAGACAACTTTGCCGAGGTACTGAACAGGCCCATTGGCAGGGAAGCGATGTCAGGTTAGAGAAAATTCTCAGGTAAATATATATATTTTATCATAAGCATCCTTCATTTTGATTTGAATTTTCTTGGAYAGGATAGAGGCGTCAGAGTGGGTTAATTGACATCCCTTCCRAGTATATGGATGCCTACTGGCAGTAGTGKCCCTGTCAACAACATTGGAGCCAATAACTTAAACATCGTGGCTTTCATTTGTTAATTCTGTCACCAGATTTCATTTTTTAATGAAAGATATCTTAAGATGGACCATGTAATGATTGTCAAAGATGCTCAAATGTCTTTCAGTTTTTCTTTGATTTGAAATCATAAAAATATTTCTAACCTGAACTCGTCAGTGATACAGAGATAACTTCTTCACCCAGCGAGTCGCCATTGTTGGCAGCCCTACATATTTTCAACTTTTTAAAGCATCAGATAATAATTTATGTAGCTGCCTACCTGGGGTCATACGATTATTGTTCTTCATAAGCAGTTTTTGAAACTACGATTGTGATCTTTCGGTTATTCCTAGTGTTTTTGTTTTCATGCTTCGTTCATGACTGAAAGCATGAAAACGAAGCATCAAAACCTATGATTATATTACCGCTTTATTTAAAGTTTATGAAAGGTAGATGGCTCCACAGTTTTTGTTAATAAAGATTTTGTTTCCTGCTATCAAGCTCATCTTCTTTATTGACTCCTGAAATGTGAAGTATGCTTATGGATTGTTATGTGATTCACCAAGGGTCCATTTAATTTAAACTTTAATATATTTTTTGTGGCTTTTGGTCATGCGTATCCTTGTCACTACATTTTGGTTTATAAATTTTTCCTCTCCTAAACTTTAGAAACCAAACCCACCTTGTTGCACAATCATAAAATTTAATGAACTTGGTCGTGGCCTGTACTCTGTGGGAGGTGGAAGTCCGACAACAATGAGTCCATCACCTGAAGCTAAATCTCAGGTTTCACATGTACTCTTGGCATTCATTTCACATAACACTTTTCATTTGGTATTGAAGAACCTCTGTCCATACGCGCTAGGGTATTGATGAGTTTTTGGGTCTGAAATGTTGTTTTGGTCTTCTCCTAGAAACCTTCCATACTCACTGTGTTTTATTGTCCATCTTTTGTATCCTCATGGCCTTGGTCGTTAGGATTGAACCCAATGGCTCTCAGACCCTACTCCTATGTGATGATGCAAGGGAGGATCTCGAGGGTCAAGGCTAGCTTGTTTTTCTTGAGAAATTCCAGGGATTTAACTTGCGAACCACTTAGGAATTTCCCCCTTTTTTTGACGGATGCCGAGCCAAGGTAGGAGACATTTAGGTCGAGGTCACAGAGGATTTTTTAGGTCAAGCTATAGGTCTTCCTTTGAGCGTGCAGAAGTGGTTCAAAAACGCCAAGGTCAAGGAGGTTCCATGGAGACTTTTTTTCACGTCTCGAAAATCAATTGCTGTGACAAAGGTATGCCCATGTCCCTGTTGAAAACCCGATGGCATGGTTTGCTAGTAGTCTTGAAACAATTCGTGATGTGCGAAGGCCGTTTTGTTTTTATTTTTCTATATCATATACGTTTGCTGATGAATTTCATTGGGTTTCAATTAAATATGCCCTATTACCTATGGAGAAGCCTGTATAAAATGGCAAAGAGGTATAAGAGACAACAATTGGATTCAAGCTTGTTTGACCACGGTTTGATTAAGATATTGTTGGTACATCAATTGAAGTTACAAAATGATGTCTGGAACACTTTCCTGACCTGAAACGGTTTCGTTGACTCCAATGCTATAGAGGTTGACAAGCCTATGATAGAGGAAACCATAGTCCCTGCCAGAGCGGTCCCTTCACCTACATAGGCCTGTGTTATGACCACCCTCAATAAGCCTATACCATACCCACAAGTTGCTGAGAAGAGCCATGAACAATGCTCACGCCCTAACGCCTCTGCTTAGAATGAAAACAGACCTATGGGTAAGCCATCTAAAGGAGATATCGATTTAGGTTTTAAAAATAAAAGGGCAGGTAGGTTGATCTCAAGAAAACTACAAAATAAATCAAACCCTCATGTGATCTTGATCAAAACAATTGAGATTCATAAGAGCTCAAACTCGGAGATCGACAGATTCTTGGCCGAAGAAGACCCTCCTTCCTTCCAAGTAGATCCCGACCAGGCTTACAATTTCATGGATAATTTTCCACCCTGTTTGAAGCACAGTCAAGGATTTCCAGGTATCAAGTTTGATAAAAAACCTAAAGGCAACAGTGCACACAGTCCGACACTCAACCCTGGGTTTGCTCAAATGGTTGTCACAGATTCACAATGTGAAACTTGTCTGTTCTGGATTGACAAATATTATACAGACATACCCATTTTACAATCGCAGATCAAAACCCTTACTGATCAGGTCGACCCCCTAATAGATGAAAATTGTAAGCTCAAGTCCATTTTTCAGAGACAAGGAAAACGTCTGAAAACAACAGGGAACATCATAGTAAAAAACGTCGAGAGTGTAACAACAGTGATCAATTATGAGATCATGTGAATCGATTTGATTTTCCAGTTAAAGGTAAATATTTGTTTTTATCTTAAAATAGTGTTACATTCTTGTTCATAGAATAAATTAGATTTTGTTGCTAAAATAAGACCAGCTACAGAATCGTCAGATTCTGTAGCCAGTCTGTTCTTATTCGAAATTTGGAAAATATTGGTTAAATGTATATCTGAGTTTCTTTATTTCATATTTTTCTTTCAGGATATCTGGCAGTTTATGGTGATCAAATGATATGAAGAATTTTTGGGCTTATTAGCCATGTCCATGGCTTATTTTTGTGTAAACAGGAATAAACTCTTTTATTTTTAGAGATTTAGTGTGATCTGGGGTGGTTATATTCCCCCTCTATTTTTGTAATCAGTAGATGATTGTAGAGATTTAATATTATCTCATAAGATAAGACAATTAGATTTTCTGAATCCTTTATAAACTCCTATTTTTGTAATCAAAACATCTTGGCATGGGGCTGAAGGTGGACAGTTTATTCACGAATTTGGATGGAACATATATTTACATTTCGGATTTAGCTCTCTGTAAATGTTTTTTTTGTTTATGGTTTGTTTATGGTTTGTTTATCCTAATTAATTAATAGTTGTTGATATCTTTTTCCTTCATGATTTATTATGACATTGGGAAAATTTCTTCAAAATATCGTCCACATTTTGATGCTTCAGATATTGAAAAGAGTGGTCATTCGTTCAACCCAAATGATAAGATTTTTCTTTAATTTTGTTGAATGATTAAAAGCATGTTGTTATAGTTAGATTTATCTTATTTGTAATCACTTGAAATCACAAATACCACAGCAATTATTTGCATCTCTTCGTTCTATCGTTAAAATTCAATAGTCAATATACTGTTTTGCATTTATTCCGAACAGTTTCAAGGTTCATTGCATATTTATCTCTTGGATAGACTAGATGGACATTCCATAATTATACATATGTTGGATGCACATCGATTAACTCATTGTTAGGTTAGTTCATTTCTTTCAGTTGTTTATTTTTCTACGAAACTCTAATAGATGGTTTGGCTTTGATCGTCCACATACTCTTGTTCCATTGTATCTTTTTCAGTTTAAACTTAGATTAATAAAGAAAAAACAAAAAATAGCTTATGTGCTTTCTTTATCTTCTTTCGTTAAAGAAGGCATCTTTACATAGATTTTTGTGAGTTTAGATTAAAACCCGTAACTTGTATATCATGCACATAAATAAGATAGACAGATCTGTTTTGTGAATATTATCTACAATAGTTATATGTACATGTATATATATTGAGTGGTTATTTAATAGTTAGCTTTTTTTATTTCTTTTATTTGTTTCTTCTAGGAATTTTAAATTGGCTAACAGAGCCATTAAACCAGTCGGAACGATTTATACCAAACAACTTGGGTTATTTAGACAACCCCAGACTGGACTCGTTCTTCCAATTGACGAACGATCATTTTTGCCCGTCAACACTAACATGACATGTGTCACTAGGAATCACCGCTAACCATGACCCAAAACTCCAAATCACTTTGAGACGTGGCACATCAGCCATATGACACGTGGACCCATCCTCATCTTGACACATGAACTGACGTGACCATACATGTCATCACAAGAAACCATGGATTATCCAATAAAGTGTTGACGTGTGTCCTATTCATTGTCAATGGTCCATATCTCCTCATTCTCAAGAACTTTGACGAACCTCCTCTAGCGAATGGTCCAAATATTGCACTCAAAAGTTCAACGAATACTATTATTTTATCCCTACTCTCCATAAGAAATTGTTGACAATGACCTTTTCATCATTGAAGCCCCTCCTCTCTAGCACTTGGAAAATTCAACTCCATCTACTGATGATGACCTTATTTTGTCGAAGATTTTTCTCAAACACTTTGGTGACTCTATAAATCCATTCGCCAATGAATGTAACGTCCCTAGCCACCAGGAAACACCACTACAATCAGGGTATTTTCAATTCAATATTGCTCTAATACCATGTTGCGGCATACCCTAATCACCCAGGCCATGGCATGCTACTTCAAAGCTGCTCTAACCAATTTTTGATACAGATCATGTAGCACACCCCAGTCTTAGGCCACTATGCTATGCATCCTTTGATACAAATTTGTAACGCACCCCAACCAGCTGTTGGGGCATGTCACTTGAATAAATTATTCATTTACACTATATATATATATAACACAAGTTCAAACAAACATATATATGTATATTCTGCTAAAACACAGATTCATGCGGAAATGATAGTAAAAACATACATGCAACAAACACAGACAATTCTTATAAATATCAGACATGTACTTAAACACAACATGTAAAATTAAGAAAATTGGTATTTATATTTTAATTGATGGCCACCAACTACGTGTAGACCTTCCATGAACCTCCCATCCATAGACCACACTACTCATCACTCTCAATAGTGCGTCACCCCCAAGCTGGGAATAAACTCCACTTGGGCAAAGGGATTCCTAGGCTAGGTTGGGACAATATAATGCTACACAGTCAATCAGGAAGGATTTCTTCCTAGGAGCCAACTTACACACATAGTTCACAACCTTGCATTCCCCACATGCATGTCCCACCCCAGGAAGTATGAACCTTCATTTTCAATAGTCCATCGAATGCTCAAATTCCCTTCTAGGGATTCAACAACAGGTCAGACAAGAATTCTCAGAGCTCTGTAGCTGCTGCTAGGCTCCCTCCAGGAGAGATCACTTCCCCAACAATATCTCTCACTTGGAGAGAGTTTATCACATGCTTGAAAACCTGCTTCTTATTTTCCAACAAAATCTCACACCTGGAGAGAGTCACTCATAGGACTGGCAACTTGCCTCTTCATTCCATGAGCCTGACAACCCGCCTCTTCACTCCTGCTCCTAGTCAACCAAAAATTGGCTGAGGTGAAGGAAACAATTGAAAACGAGTAAGGACACAAAAGATGTCATCAAGCCATGCTCATCCAAGGAACTTTGTTGACAACAACAACCAATATTTAAGGAACGATATGGGTTCAGGAAAGGTATAGTGTGTTGTACTTCACAAGAAAAGTATGAGACATCTCAAAATTTCTGCAGGTTTCCCAAGGTGCATGAATGTTGTAGAGGTCAACAATGGAGGTAGTCACTCCGTGTGTGGGTGCGTTCCTCAGAAGGTTGACCAGAATGGAAGAGAGACCCCAAGAATGATGAGTTTTCCCACATAAAACTGCATGTGTCAGGATTGACACCTAGCTTCACGAAGTCGCATGAGCTCCACTTATCATGAGTTCCCTTCCCACAGGCACTTAGGATAACATAGGTTATGTCCAACCTTAGTCTTTAGGAAATAATAATATAACATTATTCCCTTAGAGATAATACATCTAGCTTAGCCCCTTTTTCCTATCCTCTTAGCCCCTTCCCTTTCCCTACCTAGTGGAGCTTAGTCCCCCGTTCTCTTTTATCGTGGTTAGTCTACACATAGCGATGTATTCATATTATTGATATGAGTATTTACATATAAAAACATAGGCTCTCTATCCTTTATCATCTAGGCTCTCCGACCTATCATCACATAAGACTCCTAGCTTATAATCACTTGGATCACCACCCTATAAAACATGTTATATTTACAATTACAACTGGGGCTCATTCTTAGGATATTACAACGACGAACTTTCATATCGAAGGTCCAGATCTATCCTCTCACCAGATCAATGGCTGTGATTTTTCCCCTCTGCGCACATAGAGAAATCCCCCATGATTCATATCAACGGTCCAGATTAACCCACAGGTGTGATCAATGGTTGTTGAGCATCGATTTTAAAATGACTGTATCCAGAGCTACATGTGTCAAAATTAATCCTGTGATACCTTGCTAGAAAGGTATCAAGAAGAGGAATGTAGTGGAAGAGGTTTACAATCTGAGCAAGTGAGAGAAGATTTCATAAACTATGGAAAACAACAAACCACAAAGTTGGGGGCAGAAATGGCCATACCAACTTCAAACAGTCATATCCAAAGCTACGAGTAATGAAATCAAACACAAGATAACTCAATTGAAATATGGAGAAGTGAATATCAGGATTTCATTGCAAGTATTGGATTATGTTGAGTTGGATTTTCCCAAAATTTCAAAACACATGAAACCAGAATTCAAGTGAAGAACCGACTATGCATACTTTAGCTTGTTATATCTCAAGTTGTAGGCAACGAAATTGAGCCAACAATAGGTCAATAGAGAGACAAGAAAAAGGAGAAGAACACAAAATGATATGATTCAACAGACTTTCAACAAAAACTCCTAGAAACTTCCGAGAGACAAAAGATAACGCCAATGGAAAAAAATCAATGTTTGTCTTTTAACGAATATCATTTGTAAACTGCCTTAGGAAGAAAATGAGCACTCATGATTCTGTTCAACTTCTCTTTGTAATGATCACATGCTCATTTTCTAAATCTGAGAAAAGAAACAAAAAAGAAAAGAAAAGAAATATCCATAGGAATGGAGGAGTCTCTCTCTAGTGATATAAAAGAGATCTTGTTGAATGTATAGAGAACTTTTTCCCTTTGTAACAAAACATGGTACTATTATCTCCGAGTAATAAATAGCAGGAGGATTTTCATAAATATGTGATCTTGATGAGTGTATATGAGACTATTCTTTATTCATTTATCTTCTACCTGAGTAGATAAGACTTTGTTGTGTGAATTGTTTTTACACTTTGTTATGTTTGCTTATGTTGTCGCATGTTTCTTTATGGTTACATAAATAAGGTTATAGATTTATCATGCAACTATTTGTCCTTATATATGTAGCATTTGTGTTTTCATTTACCATTTGAATATATGAACTATTTTTGGTTCTGATGGTGTTATTTTTTGTTGTACTCATTCTTTTAGTTTTTCTCTTGAGATAGATTAGAATTAGTTAGTTTTTTTTACAGTTAGATTAGCCTTAGGATTAAATACAATATTTTTGGGGAAAGTCCGCTATATTTCCCCTTTTATTTATTTTAATTCTAAGCGGTAGCAAGGCCTATAAACTTGAAGGAAACACTACACCAAATGAGAGTAGGTCTGATTTGGACCTGACATCGGGTGTTCTCCATCATCTTCTTGACATACCATTCAGACCCGTCAATAGAAATGACACTAGAAGGATGGCCATATGACAAGATGATCCTGTAGAGTCATTCTTACTAAACATTTTTAAATTACTAATGGCTCCATCCCATATCCCTTTATGGAGGTGTTTTTATGTTACTGTACCTCCCAAACCTCCTAGAAATATTTTAAATTTCTTGTCACAACTTAGATTTGATGGCGAGAGTGAAATCGTTGCATATGAACATGCTTTACATTTCTGGAAATTTAGTTGTTCTCACAATATTACTGATGGAAATACCATTTGCAGGTTGTTCACTCTCACTTTCACAGGCCAGGTTAAGAGTTGGTGTGAGACTTTTCCTACTGCCTCTATTCACACATGGAAACAATTTATGCGTTAATTTTTTCATGCTTTTGAGAACTATGATTATGATAAATTGTGTGAAGAAATTTTAAAACTTAGGAAGAATGAGGATGAATCTCTTCAATATTTTGTTATCATATTTACTCATATTTGTTGTAGATTTATTTTGGATGATAGACCCTCTAACAATGATTTGATTCCCTCTTTAGTTTTTCTTATTAATGAATCATACGAGTCAATGGATAAAGGATCTAAATCACATTTTAATCTTTTCCCACATGCTGATTTGGATTTAAATAAAAATGTTGAAAATGCTAATGGTTTAGATGAACTTCATATGTATGGATATTTCTTTATTGTAGGGGATATAGATCTGATAGAAAACTCTTTTTCGGAAGAGACATATGTATCCTCTCACCACTCCATTCCCCTTTTCTTTCCTTGTGATGAAAAACATGCCTCATGTGTAAATTCAAGCTCAGATTCTTTTGTAGCTTCCCAGGAGGAAGATTTTCCTATTGATAATGGGACACATCGAGTCACACCGATGGCTATGTCAGGCTCTCATTATCCTCTCTCTTATTTTCCATCACAAGAAATGGAGGGAGCTATGGAGAAAAACTTGAAAGATGTTCATTTTGTTAATGAAGAAAATCTAGACACGCTTAAACTGAATTCTTCCTCACACATGGATAATTTGAAATCAATTTATGCTAATTTTGATTGTCCTGATGTTTCAAATTCTCCTAGTTCAAGTGACATAGAGAAAAATTGTTTTCCTATTGCTGATAGGTCATTTGTTAAAAAATATTTTTCTAATAATTCTTATGACTTGATCCTCTCTTCTCACCATGAATATGCTTTGGAAGATATTCCAGATTCTCATATGGTATAGGAGCAAGACAACCACGTTGATTTTTTCACTTCTTGAGAAGAAATAAACATACAAGACATACCTCTTTTATCTCAATAATCTACTTTTAACTTGGAAAAGGAAAACCATCTTGAGGAGGAACATGTTGATTGTGAAATCACGCCTACTATGGATCCCATCAACTCACAAACAATCACAGATGTGCTTAAGAAGGAGGAACTACCATTTAGGGAGTCACTTTATGCATTTTTTCTTGTTCCAGAGAAGCTTTTATGTCTCTTAATTCTTCCACTTATTTTCATTTGTATCTTGATCTCTTTAATGGGTTGAATTTGTATGAAACCACCCACCATCCGACTCAAATAGAGTCAATGGGGCTGGCCCCTTTGAAATACTTGATGGGGGAAATGTACATAGGGAAGATAAAGAGGATAATGTCTCTTCCCATGAGCTTATTAATTCTATGACTTATCAGCCTTTTTTATGGGATAAAGGGAATGTTATAGTAAATGTATATCAGACAATGACTTCTTCTTTCTCATCTTCATTTTTTTATCAATAGTGAATCTTCTTGATCTAGTAGCTATTTATTGGATATTATTGATACTAGTGGATTTCACCATTGTCTTGAAATTACCTCTTATACCATGGTGGATGTTAGTCTGTGTAGATCATTTGTTTCTGCTAATTTGTCTCAAGTTGATGATTACTTGAAGTGTGTGTACAGAGAGGCTTTCCAAGATAATGAGAAACTTGGGTCTATGCCGATGGTTATGTTAGGCCCTTATTCTTTTGTCTTGTCTTTAGGGATAAAAAACTTTATTAGCATGAATATTCTTTCACTGAGCACACATTACACATATTCTATGCACGATTCTCATTTGGTATGCTACTTTCCTTTGAAATCCCTCCACCAATTCTATGATATTAGTGAAATATTTTATGATGAGATTGAAGCATGGTTGGAGAGATCTTACCTGGATAGATTTCCCATGAATTGTCACAATGACATGTTTAATATGGTGAATAGAGTTTTTGATGAGTCAAATTTTCCTACTTTTAATCGATTCTTATTTCAAGCTTTGTCACTAATATTTTGTCTTCAACATATATATGCAGGCTTGGGATTACAAGGATGGCTACATTGGCATTATGAATTTTCATAGTTCATTTTTTCAACCATTGTAGTATAGAGTAGGAGTAGGGTAGATTAGACTAGTGTATTTCCTTTGCATAGTTTAACTTTTCTTTCTAGTTTGTTTAATTAGCTTTATGTTTGCATTCTCTTTTCATTACTATTGGCTAAACAATAAATGAATTTCTTGGCCGGGGTGGAAATAAATACAAGGCTTACACATTAATTTTCCCTTGATTGTATTTTTCAATGTAATTTTGATATGGGGAAAATTTACTTCATCTCATTCTCAATTTTTTTATATGTGCTGGGGTAATTTTTAGATCACTGATTTTTATGCTTGATCACCATGTCAATTTTTTTGAAGCATTGGGTTATCTTTCAAGTGAGATATTTTAAAAGGATAACATTTAGTCTCTCTTGTGATGAAAATGAACACTCATATCCACTCCATATCATATCCACATGATTCTAATCTGAAAAATTGTTTGAATGAGATTCTTGTGATTTTTAGGCTTGTTGTCCCACATACAATGAATTGAAAGTTTGAGTGACTAAAATCAACCCATCTGAAATCCAAACCACTCCAAATCCTTGGAATCTATTTAGAGTATTATTTTTCCTTGGTTATGGAGTTGTCCAATTGGTGTCTTTCCCAATTGACTCTTTCTTCAATTATTTTCAGCCAACATGAATTTTCTGCATAGACTTTTTCTTGCATAATGGGCTTTGTTGATTTTCATTCCTTTTGAGTCATTTTATTTTATCACTTTAAGTTTAATTTCTTGGCACTGGTTGCACATATCTTATGCTTTTTTCAGTTTGTCTTTCAAGGAAAATTTTCATCTATTATCTTGTAGCTCTCTTCACCCAAGTTTCCTTTCATACAAACCAACAAGAGATATTCATTTACATTGTCTAGATGCGTTTTTTGACAATTCTGGACATCATGGCTACTTAAATCTCTCTACTGGTATATTTTTCAGAAATTACTAGGGAACTCAATCCATTTAGGATGTGACTTGAGATCAGTTGCACTTTTCCAAGATTATCTTAATTGCTCCATTTTCTTGATGAGTTCCTCTCACATATCACAAGGTTGAAAATGATCATGCCAATGTTTCACATTAGTATCATTATCGTTAATAAATAGAGGGAACACATATCTTAGGGTGAAATATTGATAATATTTGGATCAAATTTTATGAATGAGGTTCGCTGATGGATTGGATTTTTAAAAGATAGATGTAATTTGAGTCTAATGGTCTTGTTTGTTTAACTTTATTGACTTTGATTTTAGGAAGAAGACATTGTGTCTAAAGATACAAATCTCACAACAATCATGACACTAAAGTCTTTTGTTGAAGGGAATATTGAGGGAAAAACACATAGAGATCATCTCTTAGGAAGAAGGTTGTGATATTTGGATGAATGCACAATAGATGAATACTTGATGACACCATTGGCATTTGCATAATTTTTATGACAACCAACTTATTTTAAGTTTATATTAGCTTAGTATGATTTGATTAAGATTAGTTTTAATTTTGATCTTCAATTTTTTTTAGTTTAATTTCATTCCAATAAGTGAGTCATTTAGACAAAGAATTCTTCCTGATCCATCTAAGAGCTGATCACACCATTCTCTGTTGTTATACAGGCTGGGAGTTGGCTTGTGCAATCAACTATTCACTATTTTTTCTCTTAAAACGAGAGAAACTTAGGGAAGTGTTAATCTAACTTGGCTGCTTAAGATTTATTTGCGACATATTTTGATTGATAAAATAAGATTGCCACTAACTCAGTAGTTGATCATAAATACATTCTCATTTATTTATTGTCATACTGTTTTTTGATCTAGTCATTGTTTGGAGTCATTTTAATGACTATTTTGATAACCTATATAGTTGTAATATCTCTTTACATTATCAGAATGGATCTTTGGTATTAATGATTATCTTTTTTGGAAAAGATAAAATGATGCTTTGGTGAGAAAAGTAATTTTTTTTATTGGAAAATTCAACGTTTTCAAAATTACAATGAAATTGCTTATGTCAAGAAATCTTGAGAGCATATGGGTTTATAGAGTATTTCATGAAATTGGTTTTTGAAAATCTGTTTTGATTGAGCATCTACATTCACTGATGTTGTTTGATTCCTGGAAACTTGTTTTGTTGGACTAAATGAAAAGAACTTGTATGGGATAGTTGGATTGAAGAATTGTGTTGCAAATATTTTACACCAGATCATCAATTCTTGTAATATGTTTTGTCCTTCATTTTAGATCTCAAATTTGAGAATTTTTCTATTGGGATTGATATTGAATGGTTCACATGTATTGATTGGTTATTTCCCTTGGATTCCTCTCCAAGGTTTTACTGAAAACACTTTTCTGTTGTTGCCACTAGATTTATTACTTGTTGTTAGGTTCTATTCTTATTTTTCTTCCAGTTTTCATCCTTTTGATGACTAACACCATAGATTTAAATTACTTTAGTTTAATTTTCTTTTTCATGAATTCAACTCAGTTTTAGTGATTTCTTGTTGCGTGTACATATTACTTCTACCTTTTGATTTGAATGCTAACATTTCTCTGAGCTGGTGTGACTCTTAGTCTACCTTGAGGATTACTCTTTAAATTTGAGTGAGGGGATAGCCCAATTTTGGTCACATACCGAAGAAATGTTCTTGTTGAGCATACCATGATAATCCATAAGTATGAGAAAGTGTCTATCCACTCTTTTATTTGAGATCCATCCACTTCACATTAATAAAATGACCAATACTATGATGTTTTTTGGGGATACATGTGGGTTAAACTAAAATACAAAACATCTACTCAGTAAATCAAAGTAACTCTTGTATCACCATGCTTCCTTCACACCCTATGTGCATATGCATATCTATATATAAAATCTAAAAGGGTGCATGCATTATGAAATAAAAGAAGAAGTTGAAAGCACTATTAATAATGTGGGAGTACAAGTAAACCCGTTAGGGATATGGATGCCTGCTCCCAGTGAGGCTATGCGTGTATGGTACTGAGGCAACTTTTTCGGGGCCATGGACTCTTGCTGGCAGCGAATAAATTTTAGGAAAATAGAGACGAGGAACAAACTTATGTAAATGTTTGCTTGTTAATAAAAGTGAAAACCCATGGTTGAACCAAAGCTAATATAAATTGTGCAACCAGTAAAATAATTTATCTCATTATTTGGCTCTTTGAAAAGGGTGTGTTAGATTACACGTACTAGAATATTGGGTTATATCTTTTAGAATTTTGGCATCATTGTGTTACCCATTATTATTGGAAATTTTTTTGTTGAACTTATCTTTAAAACTCAGATCTGAAGTATGGGCCCTAGAATTCTATTGACAAAGATAATTGGTTTTTCCAGTGTGTCGCCATTTCTTCTGACCACAACAACCTCCATTTACTTTTTCTTTTACAAGCGAAAGGAAAGCCCCCCCTACTAAAATTTCAAACCTATTTCCTAATCCTCTACTGCTTGAGCTTAATGCTATCTCTTTGCCTACATTGAGGGAGTTGGGGGTTTTATCTTGATTGATGTTTGTATTTGATGGGTGTTGGTTATTTATTTTGATTCGATGATTTCAAATGTCTTCATGTTGTCTCTTGACCTATGACCATTTTGTCGACATTTGTATGATGAAATTGACACATTATCTTCCTACCTTATATAGATTCCAAAGTGTTTGATGATATTATATAGATGTAAGGGTTGATGATCTAGTGCATATATTGAATGATTTTGATGATTGGTTATTAATCATTTTCTAAAAAACTTATTCAAATTCTTCATACTCTTGCTAGCATGTGGTGCCTAACATCTTCAACTTTATACTCGGATATATTAGACAACTCTTAACTTGAATCATAAGGTCACTATTCCTTTCTACGCACTAGATATTAGGTGCATGCAACAATCATAATAGTTATTTAATCCATATCATAGACGATTTCCTTCGAGAAACCTCTTCTTTTCATTTTCTTCATTTTCAGTACTTATTCATAACTTTTCTTAAAAACAAGGAAATGTAATATTTATCATGTATTGGTGAGTGTCCTTTTAAATGCATAACTGATCTTGTCTCTTTCTGTGGTTGCAAGAACAACTTAGCAGGATCTCCTCTCTTGACGATTTCTCTAGACTTGAGATGCATGTGGGGGAATCCCTTGATCTCCTTCCCTTTTGGCCTTCCCTTTCTTTGAAAACCTAGGCCCAAGGTCTATTGAATTTTCTCCTTATTTTCTTCTATTATGTTCCCTAAAAAAACCTCATAGTTTGATTATGCTTGACGATATTTTTCCAATGGCTGTAACCATACTTAAATCTGAGTTACAGATCAAAATTTATGGCCTCACAAAGTTTTCTAAGCCTTCACTCACCTCTTACACTTCATGGCCACATGGAATCCATGTGGCTCCATTTCATTTATACCATCCAATGTGGCACCCATGTGGCACCCACTGTGTGTCCTCCTCATCGTCAATAGTTCTCCTTTTATGTTTTTTAGTTCTTCGACCCATTCACTGATGAATACCTTTTCTTTGTTGGAGGCCCTCCTCTCTACAACTTATATGCCACCGAACTACCATCATCGACAACATCCTCATGACCTTTTCTTTGTCGGGGATTCATTGCTCATATCCTTCACACTCTACTCCACTCACCGACGACGATGCTCTCCTCTGCCAGATCCAATGGCCCTTGGGAGTAGGCGATTAATGACATCAATCTTATCAATGCTGCAAACTTGTATGGAAATTAACATTCTCTTGCTTCCCTAGTTGGAACCTCTAACACATGGAAATTATACCATGTTCCATCTAGAATGACATGTGTCACCAAGAATCACCATTAACCATGACCCCAAACTCCATATCACTTTGAGATGTGGCATATCACCCACATGACACATGGACCCATCCTCATCTTGAAATGTCGAATGATGCAACCATACACGTCATCACAAGACACCATGGCTTATGAAATCAATTGTTAATGTGTGTCCTCTTCATCGTCGATGCTCCATATCTCCCCATTATCAAGCACTCTGATGACCCTCCTCCAGAGAATGGTCCATATCTTGCGATCGCTAGATCAACAAATACTATTATTTGCTCCCTATTCTCCATACAAAATCATCGACGATGACATTTTCATCATCGGATCCCCTTCTCTTTAGCACTTGGACACTTCAATTCCATTTGTCGATGACAACCTTTTGTCATCAGAGTTTTTATCGAACACTTGGGTGACCTTATAAATCCATTCACTGATGTCGACTTTTCAAATCAAAGTTCTAAATATTTCGTCTCACTAGATTAAGGGATGTGATTTTTCCCCTTCGTGCATAGAGAGAAAACCCCCAGGCTTCATATCAATGGTTTATATTAACCCATATTTATATTAACCCATATCTATGATCAATGGTTGTTGAGAATCGGTTTTAAAATGACCATATCTAGAGCTACATGTGTCGAAATTGAGCCCATGATAACTCATTTCAAAGGTATCAAGCAGAGGAATACAATAGAAGAGGTATATAAGCCACACATGTGATAGAAAATTTTATAAAACATGGTAACAATAGACCATGAAATTGGGGGCAGGAATGGACATACCAACTTCAAACAGTCATATCCAGAGGTAGAAGTAACGAAATTAGACCCAGGATATCTCGATTGAAAGATGGAGAAGCAAATAATAGGATGGGATTGAAAGTATTGGTTGATTATGTGTTGAAATTTCCCAAAATTAAAAACACAGATGAAACCCAAATTCAAGTGAAGAACCAACTCTGCAAAATTCAAATTGTTATATGTCAAGATAAAGGAAATATAATCGAGCCAATAATAGTTAAACAAAGAGATAAGACATAGGTTAAGAAGAAAACATGATATTCTTCAACAAAATTTCAATAGAAACACCCAAAAACATTCGAGAGATAGAAGATAATTCCAATGGACAAAGTCAATAATTGTCTTTTAACGAATATCATTTGGAAACTACCTATTGATGGGCAAGTTTGACCCGGTCAATCAGAAGAGGGAAAATGCCTGATGGAAGGTCCCAATTAGACCCACTCTCGTTTGGAACAAGGATTTCGACCAAATTTTGTCCTGGATACCAAACTAACTAAAATACTAACTAAATATGAATTTGAGAACCGAATGTTATCAGATGAATTAAAAATATAAAAAATTCCAACTAACTAAAGTTAAGCTAAGATGTATGATTATTATTCTAAGATTCACTCTCTGACTAATTCTAAACTAACCTTTCTTAATTAGGAGAAAACTAACATAAAATGAACACAACAAAAATATATGTATTATTTGCATAGAAGTAATTCATAACACAAGTAATATACAAGTTCAACAACACAACGTGTTATAATCAATAAATTGATTAATTAACTATATTATGCTATTGGTGTACTCATTCTGAAAATAATGGAAACTGTAACTGCAAACATTAATTCAAAAGTAATTCATCAATAAATATTCACAAAATATAGTAAGATACATGCATAAATAGAATAGCCACATTCATACACATCAACCCAATAATTTCCAACTAGAAAGTATCTCAGTTCAAATTAACTTGTAGTAAAAATACTGTCTTGCTACATTCCGAAACCAAAATCCTTTTCTAATGGACAGAACCCCTATTTATATTGAGGAGTGACAGTTTACAATCGTTCTCTTTTTTCAATCATGAGATTAGGTCCATTTTACAAAAATGGACTCTTCATATTCCGATTTCAAAATTGAGATTACAATAACCGAAGAAGGAAAAATCTCGAAAGAATCGTGGAATTTATAATCATGAACTTCCCTATTCCTGGAGATGATCTTGGTATTCTTTCCAAATGGAATGATCTCTTAATATGCTCTCAAGTTTGCTTTATTTAAATATCTCCAAGACTGATTCTCTGTTGCAAAATTTGGCAGATACTTCTTGATATAACTTTTCTAATGTGTTCTTAATGAAGGATTGGATTTTGTGGGTGAGATGGGAGGGTTTCAACATGTGTTCTTTAATTGATTTTTCTTCAACTTGACATATATTTTGGACGGTCGCCTGGGTGGATTTCTTGTGATTCTCCACCTCAACCATTATTCCGCTAATAGATATTTTTTCAATAATGGATTGCATTGGCTATACCCTTGACTCTTCCATAATATCATTGAATTTTTCCATAACTTTGTGCAGGTGTCGACTGATTCTCCTTGGGTGGTGCGTGCATTCATCAAGAGAGGTTTTCTAGTGTCAAAGAGCATCTGGAAGCCAATTCTTTCCCTCTTCAAATATACCGGCAGTGTGGTAGGTGGAGGTTGGTGCATATCCTTCCAACTGAGAATATCTTCTAAGGCTCTACTCGCTTCCTGATACCTTTCTTGATTATCTATCAATGTGATTTGCAACCTGAGATTTTCCTCTCACTCAGCCCATATGCTACTTAGAAAATCGAGGAGCTCATTATTTCTTGTCACTAATTCTTCACTCAATGCCAATGCATGTTCCTTGATAGATTCCATGGTGCATGTCAATGCTTTGGTATCTTATATGGTTGTGTTGAGTTTTTTCTTTTCTGCCACTAACTTGTTTCTATGGGTGTCCCATTGGATTTTCATCCTTTTCTCAAATTCTACATTCATCTAGTCTCTTTGGACTTGTAGGGATTTGTTCATTTTCTCTGAATTGATACTTTCAACTACTTTTAAAGCTTCCTAGACATCTATGGTGAACTTATTATTTACACTTTGCAACTCTGTTTCCAATTCGACTACTCTGTTCCTAGTAGTGCTAAGGGCGTTGGTTACCTCAAGGATATATGAGGCATTTAACCTTGAGAAAGCGTCGAGTGTTGAATATTCTTGGACTGCATTCCCTTCAGGTTCAGGCCCTACTTTTCACTTTAATACCGTTCTTTTAGATGATTTTGACCTAGTGTCTTCTCCTCTTTTTCTCTTGGATGATATTTTCTCGATACTTCTTGTTCTGTTATCAAAGTAGTAGTCTCCAATGACTACTATAGAGCCCTCAAAATTCAGGGCTTGGGAGAAGAAGGAGGAATCTCCTCGAATGGTTCTTATGGGAGTGTATTCTAGAGGAGGTACATTCATAATTCCCAGGTTGGGTGTTGGTGGATTTCTAGGTGTCTAGATTGAACTTTTCTTCAATAGCTCATTTTCTTTCTTCTTAGCTTCAACCTCATCGGCTAATCATTTTGTCGTTGCCTCATCAACTTATTTCTTGGATTGTGCTTCATCAACTAACCTCTTGGATTTTTTACCTCAACCAACTTTTTGGCTCCTTCTTATTTTTTCTTTGGGAGTGTAGCCCAATGTGCCATGAGCTCATGTTCTTTTTTCTTCTTCTCCTTAGCTTGTCTTTTTTGATAATCTTTCTCAGCTTGGAGACTTTTTTTTTCATTTTTCTCTTATTTCTTGGATTTCTCCTGTTATTTGGTGATATCAATATCGTATTCTTGTTGAAGTAACCTATGGAACTAGTTTATAGTTTCCCTCTTGATCTCTTCTTATTCAAGGTCAAGCTCCCACTTCACAGTGTCATGGGGAAACTAGTGTATGATTTCATCATAAGAGAGAGTTCCCTTAAACTTATCTTCCTCGAAATGAATAACATGGATATTGGGATGGGTGAGACTGATAGACCTAACATGATTGATCACCAGATCGTGAGGATCATGGCCTTTAGGCTCTCCCAGGAATAGTATTATATCTTGTAGGGCATCTTCTACTTTTCTTGCATGTTCACCTTTGGAAATAGTGTAATTTTCAATGTGGATAGGGAAAATTGGACAAATAATTTTGTTGATGGTTTGCAATAGTGTAGTAACCCATGACCCCATGGTTTTGTGCACAATTTACCTTATCAACAAACAATCTGGGAAAAAGTATGGTAAACGGTGTGGGGCTCCAGTGGATCCATATGCCCTAATATATGAGAAATATTTATAGAGGAACCAGTCGGCTACCCCTTTCATCCCATTCCTGGATTTGAAAGAGATTTTGTGTTTGGAAAAACCAAACAAGACAAAGTGCAGAGGGGATAGAAATAGATTTCACATATCATAGAAGTGTTGTCTATAATTAATGCTCCATAATTGAGAGTAATATACATGGATGGGAGGTTGATTTCGGTCCCAGTTCTACCCCAGTTTGGGAAATGGTATAGAATATAAAATTGCATCATTCATGTAGGTTGACATATAAAAAAAAAGGTTTCTTCATACATGGAAGATTCTTCGCGTGCAAACATATGTTGAAAACCAATATGTCTGCCCAATTGAATATTTCTCCCATCTCGACGATGGTGTGTGCCAAAGGCAGCTAATCAATTTGAAAATTTGTACTCTTTTCTTCTCCTTATAGGTGGCAAAGCATGGCTACCAGTAGCTTGTAGGGAGTTTTAAGCCTTTGGGTAGGAACTAATTTCTGGTCATGTTTGAGGGTTTCTTCTTTATGTACCCACCAGTGCTTCATCTACTTTGCTTGTCCTTTTCTTGCTTGGGAAACCCCTTGTTGGCCCTTGACCAAGTTTTGAAGATTACTTGGTCATATTTGACCACTTTTGGGACTGTGACAACTTACCAAGGAAGGAGCGCAACATGAAGCAGAAAATAAGGAAGCAAGACCTATTTTGAGACCCATTTTATGGTTTTGGGTTGATGTAATGGGAAAGGGATGTCAGCCCGTGGGTTTACCCACGTTTAGGCCCATTTTGTAATCTATAAATAGACAATATAAATAGTAAGATAAGGGAGATAGTAAGGTTACAAAGTGGGGATCATTGAAGCTCTGTGCTGTAACTTCTTGACCAAGATAATATAAAGAATATTTTATGGACATAGCCCCAGGGTGGGCGTGAACCATGGTAACTGTGTGTATGGTTCTATGTGCTTTGTTCTGATGTGTTTACCCCTCTCTCTTTCCAAGTGCTCTGATATGTTTAGATAGATCTATTGATGCTTTGTGCTTATGAGATATGAATGCATGCTAGATATGATACATAAGATGCTAGGTGCTTAATCTATTGAGTATAATGTGTTTATCATTGCTAAGTGTTAGATCTGAGTAATTACTGTGGTGCTCTGTGCTTTCTGTGAAGTATATTAATGAATGTATGTTAGGAAATAACTGATGCTAAGTGTGCTATAAGCAAGATAATCACAGATCTATGTCCCGGCTAAGGTTACAGACACCTGAGTCTTGCAACCACCCCTGCCTCTACCTCAGGTGAGACTTCATCTGCTTCGCAGGTGTTGCCGAAAGGGCCAATAGTTAGGGTTTTGTTGGTGCACTCTTAAGTGTTGAACCCTGGGTCTTCCCCTGTGCCAACAAATGGTTCCGTTGTCGGGACCTGGAACTGTGATTGTTGGGAACTGAAGAAGAAAAATATTTGTGTGAAATAAGCTCTATGCATAGATCTGTTTCCCTAGTGCGCAGTGTTATGTTTGACCTGTGAAGCTTTGTGAAAAGAAAGAGGTCAGATCTGAAGAGAAAGAGGTCATATCTAAAGAAAAATAAGTCAGATCTGCAAGAAAAAGGTAAGATTTGTAAGCTCTGTGCTTTGATAAAGGTAAGAATAGTTACAAGTCTTAGATCTGGAAGATTTGTACTCTGTAGAAGTAAGATAAGTCAAATTTTTGTTTCTAAAGCATGAATCTAGGTATGTTTGATAGATTATGTCCTAGCTTCAAAACTAGGACATTGTTAGATGAAAGAAAGTTTGACATGAATAGATATGATAAGTATAGTGATATATATGTTATACCTATGCATAGAAAGAATGTCTAGACTAACAAGTGGATGCAGGATCCTAGAAAAAGTTTTTTGTAAGCTAGCTACCATGATCCTAGTGCATAGTACAGAAGAAGTTGGGGATCATCTAAGAGAAAGAGAGGATTAACCCTCTGTTACAGTTGCAGAAGACCGAGACATCTTGCTAGGGAATGCCCTGGTAGGAGATCTAGTTGCCTCTGTTGTAAGGCTATGGACCATGAAGTATTGGATTGCTCTAGAATGATTTCTAGGATTGAGAAGATGAATATGGAACAAGCAAACCCTGAGGGAGACCAAGAGACCAAGATTATAGAAGAAACCCATAAATAATTAGAAAATATATTACTACAGATGAAAGACACCTTGAATGACCACCAACATGTTAGGTTATTAGAGATATGCAAAGAAAAGGAGAAAATTGAAGCAAGAATAGGGGACTTTGACATTGATTGTACTCTTGATGAAGAAACACAAGTAAGCATTATGCTAGAAAGAACTTGGGAAGCTATAGGAAATCCTGTCATGACCCCTTCCCTAGGAGGAACAAGTTTCTTCAGAGGAAAGCTAGTAAAACTATGTGTAAGGTTCGCCCAGATACCTATTGTTGGGGTCCTATAATTATAGGCGACTCGATTCTTCGACT
>ML822863.1:71081-82109 GCA_009831015.1 Picea engelmannii
TGTAATATGTGTCTGAATATGGGAGTTTTTATATCTTATAACACACATTAAACAAACACATATGTTCCATAAGTCGGGTGTGTACGAGAATATTTCTATATTTGGTCTTAACCTTTGTTGTCAATGCCCATTATCTCTATCATTAATGCTCATTAAAGTTGATGGATGCCTGGATTCGTGTAATGTAGGTGGTGCTAGGTTGGGATTAAAATAAGACTGTTATCAGAGGTGTGCATTCGGAGAGGGAGGGATCGTAGACTAATTCGATCTCCAAAGAGAAGGGTATCAAAAGTATATTCTCTCATATTTGGAAAATCATGCCAACCTGACCCATATGAAACATTATGGGGGGAGGTGGGACCTGTTGGGGTCTTGGCATCGGAGGTAGTAAGGGTGATGTTCAAACTAAACCTAGAAGAAAAGGTATCACAAGAATATTTGATTTTCTAGAAAGACGTGCCAAGCATATTTCTTGTAAGACTTAGGAACAAAGACATCCGAGTTTTAGAGGATGAAAAGATATTTGAGCTATGTTGAAGATGATATCGAAAGAATATTCTTTAATCCTGAGAGAATGTGTTGGACACATACGTGGAAAGGATCAAGAAGGCTATCAAAGTTTCATCTTCGAAGTTTTATAGGTTGGGGAATGAACCAGATTCTGATGAGAATGGTATCTAAGGAATATTCCTTCGATACCATTAGAACAAGTGGCAGGTACTGAAATAAATAAAGGAAACTTATTGAAAATCAATAAATCGGGAAATTGAGGGTCCAATATTGGGATTCCATTTGGGGAGGTGGTGTTTTGACAAGATGTTCTGACTCGGGGAGGGGAGATAGGTTTGGTTTGAATCTAATAATCCCTAGGGTGCCACGAAGGGAGTGTGGTGGATGAGCCAGAGTTATTGGACTGTGACGATCAAAGTTTTGGTTGATGTGTGGAGTGAAACACTCCAACAGACATGATTCCAAATCATTTATGACTTACGCTTGAATTTCCTTAGTGAAGTAGGAATGTATGCCTTGTAGGGATAAAATAGGCACGAAAAATAAGAGGGTGACCCATAAAAATTAAAAATATGGGTTGTTGTGGGAGGTGAGCCACAACAAATGGCGGATTACTGGGATGAACTAGTTATCTATGAGTTCAAAAGAGAGAGACTTTAACAGTATTTAAAGATAAATTACCTTTTAATAGTCCATTCAATCATTCAACTTAAGGACCCCACATTTAGTGTCCTAAGGGAAGGATATAGAGAAATCTTTCTACCGATGATCTTCCACATAATTCGAGTGAGTGTTAATGGGAAACTTCATACATCCACATTGAAACATTGAGAGTGACACCACAGAGGAATGCTCATCAACTGTTATAGACCAAAGTGTTTTCCTCATCTCTCTTTCTCAACATTGGTTCACTACCAGGGAGTGTCCATAACCTTGATGAAGATGCCTTGGTATCATACAAGCATGGCCCTACTACCAGCGAGCGCTCATATCCCCGACGGGTTTAATTGTACTTCCCACACTTTTAGTAGCATTTTCAACTTCCTTATGATTATGATTTTTGTATCCACCTTTTATATCTAAAATTTATATATTTCTGATGCAACATAGGTGAATATAAGTAGGAAGAGGGATGATATGAGAGTTACTTTGATTTGTTAGTCTCCATTGACAATTTATTCTCGTGGGTCTGTAAACAAGAATCACTAATGCGTTTTAGAAATGGGGATTAATGGGAAGACATTGGAGTTATGTGGAATACATTGAATTCATGATATTTCAGAAATCTTGAATGAAACACCAACAAGTCGTGAGGGTTGTCATATAAGAGAGGATAACCAATGGAAGCAATCAAAAGGTACACAATTTGAAGGTTAGAAGTTTTCTTTTGGTACATATTAACATGTTCCTCTTTTCAGTGCTATCATTGTTCATGAAGATAAATGTTGATATGAGAAAGTCTTGGCCTCTTGAATATGGAAAGGCACTCAAAGAACAAGGTGCCTACGCAGGTCTAGCAGTCTCGGGTCCCTGTTGCGAAAAAGAAAACATGGTACAAAACAATAGACAATGAGTTATTCTAATATGAAAAGTGAAAAAATAAAAAAACAAGTTCAAGCAATGACATATAAAAAGAGGGAAGGAGGGGAAAGGAAGGATTTTTGAAGTGAAACATCAGTAGAAAATGAAAAGGAAAAAAAGAAATAAAAATTACTATGTACAAAGCTACATCACCATCGATGATTAGGAGAAATATTTTTTGAGGATTTGGCCATTGACAGGGATATCCTCCTCATCTCCCTGTAATGTCTTAAGTATAAAAATCCCAGTACCTATTTTCTAGTGAATCAGATAGGGTCCTAACCACAATTTCTAGAATTTGGTGTGTTTTCCTTTAAGTTCATTCGCTTTGTCCCATTTGAGAACAAGTTCTCCTTCTTGAAAGTCTTTGTTTTCGACAAAAGCTTTGTCAAAACATTTTTAATTATTTCTTGATGGTGTGTTAGGTTCATTTTAGATTTTTCCCTTTCTTCTTCAAGTTTTAACATCATGTTTAACCTTTATTGCACTATTGGGAAAGCTTTATCTTGGGAAGATTGGGCTAGTTGTAAGGCAGGTAGGAAAGTATGGGTCAACACGGTGGCTTCCTGTCCGTAGACCAGGAACAAAGGAGAGTTACCAATGGATGACTTGGGAGTTACTATGTCATCCCAGAGAGCATTTTGAAGAGCTAGGTGCCAATTTATTTGATTATTGTTGACATTTTTCTTGAGGATTTTGATAAGATTCATATTAGTCGACTATAAGAAACCATTTCCTTATGGGTAGTAATTAGATGAATAATTAACTTTAATGTTTCATTCTAGAGTGAATTCAGACAGTTTAAGAGAATAAAAATACTTGGAATTATCAAATACTAACGATTAAGGAATTCCAAACCTGGTGATGATATGGGATTCAAGGAACAAATTCACCCGATTTTTGGTAATGGTATTAAATGGGATTGGTTCGCTCCAAATGGTTAAATAATCAGTAGCTGTCAAGATGTATTTGTGCAACTAGGACGAGTTGGGATTAATCTCCTCAATCATGTCGAGCCCCCTCTGTTGAAAAGGTCATTCGATGATGAAAGGATGTAAGGGGAAGGAAGCCTTTTTTTCTCTTTCGACTGACATTTGGCACTGATGGAATTTCCTTGCATATGCAATATACCAGATATAAAATGTATGCATAACAAAAATAAAATGCTAGAAATGGAAGAATAACAACAGTATAACCATAACATTCACCACAATAGCACTGAAATGATAAGAGAATAATAACATAAATAACACTTTAAATCTAAAAGCAATGTTCACGGGCCTCTTCGAGGGGGCAACTTCCAGTTGAGAAGAGCTCTATTACAATAATATCCAAGCTAGGTTTCTCATACCCTCGAATCCTATTTATACTAAAAAGAAGCATCTAGAGGAAGATCCTTCTAGAAGCCGAAGCTTTTATTAGGTCTTCTTACATCTGCCTTATTCTATTTTATTGAAAGGCCTTATTAATATTGACCTTTATTACATCTGATTATATTGTTCTACCTATGTGCGGGTTAGGACCCTAACATGTCTGCCCCCTTAAAAATAGCCTTGTCCTCAAGGCTTGAGATGAGGAAATTGTTGTAGAATGGTAGTTGGTTCCCAAGTGGCATCTGCTGGAGTTGTATCTTTCCACTGGACTAGCAATTCCTTGATGGTTCTCTGATGTAGGCGACGCTCATGCTGGTCCAAAACTACTTCTGGCTGTAGAAAAATGGATCCTTCTTTAGCTAAATTTGGAAGGTTGGTTTGAATTTGGCACTTAGCTCCAATCACCTTCTTTAAGCATGAAACATGAAAAATAGGATGTAGCTTCGAATGGCTGGGCAAAGATAATTGATAGGCTACTTGTCCCACACGCTTGAGAATGGTATAAGGACCATAAAATTTGGGTGCTAGCTTCTGACAATGCTTAGCCTTGAGGGAATTTTTCTTGTAAGGTTGCAATTGAAGAAACACCTGATCCCCTTCTACAAATTTACGTTCAGAGTGACTTTGATCTACTTGTTTCTTCATGCGATTCTGTGCCATGACCAAATTCTCTTTGAGGGTACGAAGAATAGTCGCTCGAGCTGTAAGTGTTAGGTCAACCACCTGGACCTTCGAGGCACCCGGTAAGTATGAGAGAACTGAAGGTGGCATCTATCCATATACCGCTTCAAAAGGAGTCATGCATGTAGCTGTATGCTATGAAGTGTTCCACCACCATTCAGCTAGGGGTAACCATTGAGGCCACTGATTTTTCTTTTCCAAGGAAAAAAACTTCAAATATGTTTCCAAACACTTGTTGACAACTTCCGTTTGGCCATCAGTATGGGGATGATAAGCTATGTTGAGATGAAATTCGGTGCCTTGTATCTTGAACAGTTCTTGCCAAAAATTGCTTGTGAAAGTTGGGTCACGATCAAAAACAATAGAGTGTGGCATGCCATGAAGCTTGAAGACATGATCCATGAAAATTTGAGCCACCGTGGACGCTGTAAACGAGTGTGGAAGGGTGAAAAAATGAGCATACTTGGAAAGGTGATCAACAACCACCATGATGACTGATTTATTTCCTGATTTGGGTAAATTGATAATAAAATCCATAGAGATATCCTTCCAAATAGTAGGTGGAATCGGTTAGCGGTTGTAGTGTGCCCAGAGATTTGACTGTTTCTCCCTTGTTGCATTGACACACATCACATTGAGTGACAAAATTACGAATGTCTTGTTTCATACCATCCCAGAAAAAGGAACGTTTGACCCTGTCATAGGTTTTGGTGAACCCGAAGTGCCCTGCTATGGGTGTAGCATGAAGCTCAGAAAGTGTCGTGGATTTAAGCTTTGATTGTTTACTTAAATACAAATGGCCTTTGTATCGAAGTTCATCATGGAGCCAAGAGTACCCTGGGGAATCTGGAGCATTGGACTGCAATTGTTGGATCAACTACAAACTTTTGGGATCTTGTATCCATTCCTAGAAAATGGCTTAGAGCCAATCTGGTATAATGAATGAAAGAGAAAAAAGGGATCCTTCATCTTCATATTTGTGGGAAAGTGCATTCGCAACCACATTGTCTTTTCCTTTCTTGTAAATGCTCTCATAATCATATCCAAAGAGCTTAGTCACCCATTTTTGTTGTTCTGGGGAGGAAATGCGTTGTTCTAGAAAATACTTGAGGCTTTGATGGTCTGTCTTAATTTGGAAACGTTGCCCCAATAGATAAGGGCACCATAGATCAACGACATGTAGAATATACAACATTTCCTTTTTATAGATGGATTTTCCCAGATTTCTTTCAGATAGTTGCTTGCTGGTAAAGGCCAAAGGTCGACCCTCTTGCATAAGGACAACACCAATTCCTTTCCCTGAGGCATCGCATTCCAACACAAAGGTCTTTGTGAAATTGGGAAGGGAGAGGACTGGAGTGGTGCACATGGTCATCTTCAAGGTTTGAAAATCTTGAGTAATGACTGGATTCCAAGTGAAAGATTTCTTTTTGAGGAGAGCAGTGAGAGGTGTTGCAATATTCCCATAATTCTTAACAAATTTGCGATAATACCCTGTTAAGCCCAGAAATCCACACAAGATATTAAGAGTCTCTGGGTGAGGCCAGTCTTGCATAGCTTCAATCTTTTTAGGATCCACCCTGACGCCATCCTTGCCAACTAGATGACCCAAGTATTCTACTTCTGAGGTGCCAAAAGAACATTTAGATTGTTTCAGGGAAAGTTGGTGCTGAGAGAGTAGATTGTGAACTCGATCCACATGACCAATATGGTATGTCCATGTTTTTCTATAGATGAGGATATCATAAAATAAAACTAAGACAAAATGGCGGAGAAACAGACGGAAGACATGATTCATGAGGCTTTTGAAGGTGGAGGGGGCATTACACAAGACAAAGGGCATGACCAAAAACTCATAGTGGCCCTCATGAGTTCTAAAGACAGTCTTGGGAATGTATGCCTCTTTCATACGTATCTGGTGGTAGCCCGAATGAAGATCCAGTTTAGTGAAGAATTGAGGATCACTCAATTCATCCAAAAGGTCATCAATGATAGGAAAGGGGAATTTTTCTTTGATGGTAAGTTTGTTGAGGGCATGGAATTCAGGACACATTCACCAAGAACCTTCTTTCTTCAGGACCATGACCATAGGAGAAAAGTAGGGGCTCATAGTAGGGCAAATAACGCCTGCATTAAGGAGTTCCTGGACCATTTTCTCAATTTCATTTTTTTGGGAAAGGGGATGACGATATAGACATATATTGGGAGGAAGGCTTTCGGGGACAAGGGGAATGGAATGCTCATGAACACCACATGAAGGAGGGATTCCTTAGGGAGTGGAGAAGACCAATTGATGTTTAGAAAGGATGGCTTAGAGGTCTTGTGGGACCGAGGGTGTCTCTGTTGCTTGTATGGCATGGAGTTGGACGATAACACCAGAATGACCTTTTTTGAGAAGATTTTCCATGTGATGGGAACTAATGATCTCAGGTGAACTGATGGTGATGCCTTGGAACTTATATTGGTGGCCCTCCTGGTCGAATTGCATGGTTAAGTCTTTAAAATCCATGAGAATGGGACCCAAAGTCCTTAGCCAGTATGCACCCAACACAATGTCACAACCTCTCATGTCGATAGTAAACATATGGGATTTCAGGTGGTAGTCACCAATTTGGAGATGCACATTTTCACAACGCCCTCCACATTTCATGGAACCACCATTGGCAATCATGATTTGGAAATTATTGACGGCATGTATGTAGCAATGAGTTTCTTGGGCAATACGACAATGAATAAAATTATGGGTGCTGCCACTATCAACTAGAATGATGACCTTTCGATTCTTGATGTAACCAAATCGCTTGAGAGTTTGGGGAGTGGAGAAGCCAGTGAGAGAATTGAGGGAAATGACTAGTTCTACTTTGGGAGGGTCTGAGGGAGGGGTTATGTTACTGGATTCAGGTGACTCAGACAGAAGGGGAGTTTCTACATCATCTTTTGAAATATCCTCAGAGATGGCCATAAAAATATTTTGTTCTTTACACTTGTGGCCCGAGAAATATTTGTCATCATAGTTATAACAAAGGCCTTTGAGTTGGTGTTTAACCATTTCAGCCCTGGTCAATTTTTGGATCTTTAGTGGAGTAGAGGGAGTAGTGGGATTTATTGGTTTAGGGAAAGGGATAAAGGAGGGTTTTTGTTTTTGAGAAGATACAACTTGTTGTGCTTCTTTATCTCTTTTAGTATCCTCCACCCAACTCTAAGGCCGAGCCATGAGGACATGGGCCCGAATCTCATCCTTGAGGCTACTGATAAAACAACATCAGACATGCCATTTTTTCTAAAAGCCAGGCGCTCAAAGGAAGCTATAAAGTATTCCACTGTTCCTAATTGTTTCAACTTTGTCAAATGACCCAAATGGTTGGTGTCAGAGTCAAAGAATTCATAAATCTCTGCCACAAAGTGTGTCCAAGCAATATACTCTTGACGAGAAGTTTTTCTCCATTGCCACCATTTCCACCGTTCTTGATCTAGATGGAGAACACCATACAATAGTTTAGCCAAGTCATCTGTAATGTCGCATAAAGAGAAATAATGTTCCATTTGGGTTACCCAACCAGTGGGGTCCGAGCCATCAAATGTGGTCACATCCACCCACAGAAGGCCTAGGTCACGTTGAAAGTGATGGTTCTGAAAGTTATGGGAATGAGAGGAATGGTCACCTTCAGTATGTGGAGGTGAGGAAGAGGAAGGGTTATTTGTAGGGATATGCAGTTTGGTGTAGAGTGTCAAAAATACTGACTCAAGCTGGGTGGTGAGGTCTTGTTTGATTTCCTCCATTGAGGATTGCATGGTTGTATTGATGGAGACAACATTGGCACTAAGTTGTTTCACTTCTTGTTGGGTTTTGATGAGACCATATTTCAAGGTGTCGAAGCAAGCTTCCAAGTCTTGGTTATGGGTATGGGCCATGAGGATGGGGGAACTGAAAAGGGGTAGGCGGGGTCAATTTATTTTCTGAAAAATCATATGGATGAATGTGATAAGGGTGAAGAGATGAATCCAATGGAATAGGTATCGAATAATGGTGAAACAATTTCCACACTTTTTATTTTTTTTACACCTGTGGAGTTATACTCTGGTCTGAAGAATACTACAGAGAGGAAATGCCCAAATGATTAACCAGAAAGAATTGTGTATTTACTTGGCAACCCAAACAAAGTTGCATGACAATAGATCTTGTTTGTTTTAATTTGTTTATGTTTATGTCCCCAAGGGTTAGGTATTCAAGGGTTCTACAGACAAGGGTTTTCCCTGTGCTATAGCTCTTTGATATACGTGCGGGGTCCAACAGTAGTACTCGGCCCAATATCTCAGGGAACTAACTAAGGAGGATAGACCATACCCTTAGCCATACTACCTGACTACCCAGATACTAGAGAGTATCTTCCCGAGTGTTGTTCTCGGTGACACTATAGAAGTCAGGCGGCTGATCGGTTTATATAAAGAGGGCTTCAGGTAATCTAGGTTGATCCATGCAAAGGTTCTTTCTGATGCACTACCACTCGAAGGGGTACCAACAGGGGTTACAAGGGTGGCCAACAGATGTGGGCTTAAGTACCACTTGTATTTCCTATGTGTATGAATCCCTCAACAACGGGTTTATGCGCGTAATGAAAGATCTTTGTGGCTTAAAGACATCGGAATACGTCTCTACCTTGAAAAAAAATTTAACCCACACTTTATGACGAGGAAAGTGCTCTGATACCACTTGTAATATACCAGATATAAAATGTATGCATAAAAGAAATAAAATGCTAGAAATGGCAGAATAACAACAGTATAACTAGAACATTCATGATAATAGAACTGAAATGATAAGAGAATAATAATAGAAATAACACTTTGAATCTGAAAGCAATGTTCTCGGGCCTCTTTGAGGGGGAAACCTCCAGTTTAGTAGAGCTCTATTATAATAATATCCAAGCTAGGGTTCTCATACCCTCGACTCCTATTTAAACTAAAAAGAAGCATCTAGAGGAAGATCCTTCTAGAAGCAAAATCTTCTATTAGGTCTTCTTACATCCACCTTATTCTATTTTATTGAAAGGCCTTATTAATATTGACCTTTATTACATCCGAATATATTGTTCTACCTATGTGCGGGTTAGGACCCTAACAACATATGCATGATATTCCTTGAATAAAGTGGGCTAGTAGTATCTGACTCTGAGGATTTTGTGAGAAATGGTGTCTCCACCATAGTATCCACTGACTGGTCCATCATGGAGTTCGTATAAGACCATTTTTTCATCCCTCTTCTCCATACATCTTAGGAAAACACCATCATATTTTTTTTTCATAGGATTCCTTGGATGCTATGATATTGAGTGGACTTGAGCCCTATGGCTATTTTCTTCTTGGGATCGAGATAATCTGAGGTTGATCCATGTGTTAAGTAATATTTGATTTCGAAAAACCATTGGTCTGAGTTGACCAGAATGTAAGTTGTCTCTCTTGTATACAATTTTCGATCTTTATACAACGTGTTTTCATGTGATTCATAACTCACTGATTCTACGACCAGTTTGCATAGACCCTAGCCTTTGACAATTTTCAAAAGATTAATTTCTAGGTCATATTACTATAGAGTTGTAATCCAGTTAGCTCTATTTTTTTCTAAGTCTTTTTATACCAGTATATTCCTAACAACAAGGTAAGGGGAAATGAATTTTGTCTTATATTTGAGAAAGAATGACCTGAAGTGTTTGAAAAATTTAAATACAATGTAGGGTTTTTTGTCCACTTTAGGGTAGTTAAGCTTTGTTCCTTGTAAGCCAAAACTCATGAAAGCTATAGGGAATTCATTTACTTCCTGTCTCTTTTGTGTTAAAACAAATGTGAATGTGATATATGATGCGAAGGTGTAGATGATGAACTCTTGACTAAAGTCTAGGCTTAACAACGCAAGAGATTTTTCTATTTCTATTTTGATCTTATAGAAATATTCTTTTTTTTTGGGTCCCCATTTGAATTTGGCATTCTTTTTTATCATGTCTTGTATAGGTTTCACTGTTTCGACAAAACTAGGGATGAATTGTCTTACAAATTTGATCCTTCCCAGGAATGAATACATGGATTTATTGTTGTGAGGGGGGAATATTTACAATTGCTTCATTTCTCTTAGGTTCGATTATCATACCATGCTTGGAAACAATGAAGCCTAAAAATTTTCGTTCATCAACAACAAAAAAAGATTTCTTAGGATTGGGAGAGATGTCATAACTCCTGGATTTATTGAATACTTTATTCAAATGAGTTATACGATATTTTCTATCTATTGAAAAAATGGTAACATCATCCAAGTACACCATTATGCATTCTCCAAGTAGACCCCTGAAGTTAATGCCCATGACCCTCTAGAATGTTGCTCTAACATTGATGAGATCAAATGGCATCTTCCTATAAGCATATGTTCCCCATTTGGTTTGGAAATTTGTTTTTATTTGATCTTCATGGGCCACTAAGACCTGGTTATAACTAGAAAAACCATCTAGAAGGGAAAGCATCTCAGAGTCGGACACACACTGCAATATTCGTTCCATCGGGGGTACAGGTTAATCATCCTTCTATGAGGCTCTATTCAGGTTCCTGAAATCAATACAAATCCTTATATCCCCATTATTTTTCCTTATTGGAACTAATTTGGAAATCCACTGCATATGTATTACAAGGAAAATGATCATGGCCTCTAGAAACTTATTCAATTATGCTTTGAACTAAGGCTCCAGGTTAGGGTGCATCTTCTTTAGTTTATTTTTGAAATAGTTTCATCACAGGATTCATGGGAATTATGTGTTGTATGATCTTGGTGTCATATGTCTTGAGATCCTCGTAGGTCCAGGAAAATATGTCTATGTATTCCCAGAATAATTTGATGTAA